>CAEFZX010003643.1:0-44023 GCA_903066825.1 Alfaro cultratus
TGCAGCAAAATGCAGCAAAATGCAGCAAAATGCAGCAAAATGCAGCAAAATGCAGCAAAATGCAGCAAAATGCAGCAAAATGCCAAGTTTGGTTTGAGACAATCAGTTTCTCTTCTATCCAATTATCTTCTGAAATTTGAGCAAACTTTAAAGGTTGAAAAAAAAAAACTAAAGAAAATGCAAACATTTATCATTATTTTCCCTTTTACAGTTTTTCATTGAAATTTTCTTTTTAAGTTTCAATATTTTGCTTCTTTCTGAATAGTGCCATGAAAACGTATTCGCCCACTTTGAAACAGAACTAAATAAATGTTAAATTAGTTAATTGATGGTTTAACAAGCAGAAAATTACATTGTATAATCATTAAAATTTCTGCAATTTGACCAAGGAGTAAAAGACATTATTTGCAAACTGTTTTTGTTTTAGCTCAAGTTTTATTAATAAGTTCAGAAACTAAATATGTATTTAAGATGACTGTTTCCTGTTGGAAGCAGGGGGCAGCAGCCATCTTGATTTGGTTGCAGTTTAGTAGTAGGTAGTTTGTTTAAAAACTAATAACTGGTTTTTAGTGAGTGAAATGTTTAGTTTTACCTTTACTCTGTAAATATTGATTATGATTAGCAGATTTTTAGTGAAAGCTAGCCAGGAGCTTAGAAACTCAGCTGGACTAGGGGAAAAGCAGCAAATATTGGGTTACATTGCTAACTGAAACTAATAGCTAACTGAAGCTAACAGCTTCCTGCACTTCCTGTCTGTCTGAATGTCAATTTAATTCACTTCCTGCTTTGTTTTCCTGACTTCCTTCCTCCTCTGGCAGCTTTTCTGTCACATTTCTAACCTTTTTCTTTTCTTCTCGACTATTTTCTCTCCCTGTCTTCCTTTCCAAGCTGCCAGCACTGCTGCCGCTGCTGCTGGGGCACCAGGGGCCCCTGGGGGCTACCCTCAGGGGGCCCCTGGCTCTCATAACATCCCCTCAGTCAACGAAGGTACAGACTGATGTGACGGGTGCCGCTTAGGGAAAGTTTGCAGCCGTATCCATGCTTTCTGCAGAGAGCCTCCATTCCCTCTGCCTCTCCTCCGTTGGGTTTCCTCTCTGCTTCTTACTTCCTTGCCTCCTCGCTCTTCTTCTCTGTTCCTTTCCAATCTGCCCTCCTTGTTTCTCCTTTCTTGCATCAGTCTTGTTTTCCCCACAGTGTCTGCTCTTCACCTCAGGTCTATAGCTCCAGTCTTTGTCCTTGTTTTGGGTTGAAAATGTCTTCATGTCTCTGTTGGTCTCAGTTCGCTCTCAGATCATTCACGCTGCAGTTTTTAAACTCAGATGCTAATGTAAAGAAAATTATATATACTTTTGCTATTGCTGTGTTTCCATTAAATAAGAAGTAAATTAAAATCACATGAATAAATTTGTTCAAGACATTAAAAATCATGCCACCATCGTCCCACCACTTCCTATCGTTGTCTTCATCGTGGTAACATCCGATTGTTGATCATGTGACTTGTGAAAAGAGTTTCCATTACAGTTTGAAATTTTACTCAAGTAAGAGAAGAAAGTAAAAATACTTTTTTCAAAAACCCTAATCAAGTAAGTGTAATTGAGTAAATGTAGTTACCACCCAACTGTACTTATGACCCAAGACTTTTGCACAGTTGAAGAACTACACTGGAAATGTAACAGAATCTTAGGAAGAGTTTATTCATTACTGTCTAATCACATCAGTATGAAAATAGTTTAAATCTGCGTTTTATGAACCTGTAACTTGTGTTTTTCTAAATTTGGAAACAAGCAGAATGTCATCGGCCAACAGTTTGACTTTCCAGATAGAAATGCATGTAGAGCAGCGCTGACGGGTTTGAGAGCACACTGACAGCTGCTGTCCTGACATTCTGCTCTGTTTGTCTTCTTGTTTGCAGTGTTGTGGAGTCCCTCCTTGTTTTTTCTTTCAGTCCAGATGTCTCAGTCTCTCTGTGCTGTTTGTATGCTTGCTATTTCAGTCATGTCTTTAGCTAGAAGAGGGGAATGGGTCTCCATTAAAACTGCAACACAATCTGAGCCTAAAATGTAAGAAATAAAGTTCAGCAGGGCTCAGCAGCGCCGTCATTTTCACCAGCAGCTCATCTGAGACTGTATTTTGTTTGAAACTGGTGAAAGGCTGAATGATAACTGATGTTTTATTTAATTTTTTCAGGTTTGACTCTAAATGAACTTTGGTGCAAACACTTTAACCTGATGTCAAACTCATCCTTTTCTTCCCAGTGTTCCTACAGGATGTTGGCT
The DNA here is from genome assembly GCA_903066825.1 of Alfaro cultratus. NCBI lineage: Eukaryota > Metazoa > Chordata > Actinopteri > Cyprinodontiformes > Poeciliidae > Alfaro > Alfaro cultratus. Next base: position 2,277 of record CAEFZX010003643.1, read on the forward strand.
TTTATCATTGAGCCCTTTTTTTACACTAGGAATGTGCTTGCATTTTCTTAAAAGCTTGTTGTTTGCATTTTGGGCCGTGAAGTGCCTTTTCAAAGCTTCTTGAACTTTAATTTCCAGCTAGCGTGGCAAAAGCAGAGTTTGTCAGAATATTTATTGATGATGGGAACAGCAAGCATGCACACAGACTCATTCTTTGCTTGTAAAACTACTTTCTGAAGCTTTTAACATCGACTACAGTATTATAACGACCAGAAAATGTCCGCTGTCCTGCAGAAACATAAACTTTATCATCTTATTGTGTTGGAATAAATTAGAGAAATTGTTGGACTTATGTTGAAACTATTAAATAAAACTAACATTATTGTGACTACATTTTTGGGATATTTATTTGGGATTATTTTTTTGTCCAATATAAAAAAGTAAGATGTATTAGAAAATATCTAATATTGGTGATAATATATTTAGACAAAATTAGTTTGTATTTTCTGGAGTTTTAGTCTCTTTTTCTACTTGAAATAGAGGAAAAGTTTCAGGCTTTAAAACATTATTTTTTCAACATGTAAAGTTTCTGCAGGACAGTGAAACAGATTAAGTTTAGATTGACTGATTCATCTTTTCTGAGTTTAAATCCCAACACATTAAAATAAAATAACATTATAATTGTTCCTTCTTGCAACTTAAAGCTGGATTTACTCATTGTTATTTTTTAAGATAAATTTCTTAATGTTTGATTTGGAAAAATGAAAATATACCTGAAACTTTCACTGTATTTTATGTTTTATCTTTGGAATTAAATTGAGAATAAATCAGTCAATCTCTCACTGTTAAGAGCCAAAAGTGCCACAATTCAATAAACAAAAAGGTCAATAAATAATAATGATTTATACATATCACTAATAAAATGCTGTTAATAACAGAATGCATATAAAATTACTTTTATGTTTCAATAATTTATAAAATACATTAATAATATGGAAAGCATACATTTAAATTTAGGTGAATTATTGTTTTTCAATTAAAATTATTTTATGGTGGACAGAAGAAATAAATATTTAGCGTATAGTTTTGTGTCTTTATTTTATTAATAAAGTGTTTAAGTTATTTAATATATTTATTAAAGTTTGATTTTAATTTTTTTGCATAAAAAGTAAATTTGTTGGGTTGTGGCATTTTTGTCCCAGGATATGAATCAGAACTGTTCTAATATTTCTAGTTTTCTCCGTTTGTCTCGTTGGAAAAGGTAAGTTCAAAGATGGAAACTGGTAAAGAAATTTTCCCTGAAATTTCTTTCCTGCTTTAAAGCCATCTTCCCTCCATCCCTCACACGCTGTGGAAACCATATATTGAGCTGATATATGTGGACCAGGTGAAACGTGACGCATCGGCGGATGTTTTAGTCTGTTCCCGTCTCCCAGATGGAAAGTTTGGTGCATATTTTGGTCTAAAATATGAATGTTTTTGTCTCAGACCGACGCAGCCTGATGCGAGGCGACACGGAGACATTTTTTAAATGTTTTCTTTCATCCGTTAACTGGGTCGCATCTGTGTCGTTTCTTCAGAAAACCTTCCAGGTTTTCTTGTTTTTCACATCTGTAAATTTAAATTCATTTGTTTGAACCAAAGTATGGTGTGTGGTTTACCTCATGCTGATGTATCTCTGTTGTTGTTGAGCTGTTTTAACGCCATCAGACACTGTGGTGAGCAGAAATGATGAGTTTGCTCTAATGAAGGCGGTAGACGACTTGTTTTCACTGAAGTCATGTGAAGACTGTAGGAGTGTGTGTGTGTGTGTGTGTGTGTGTGTGTGTGAATGTCACTGCTGTTATATTAAAACTCTAAACCAGTCTTTCTCAAACTGTGCTCCCTGGACGCCCCCTAGTGGTATTTATTCGCCGTGACGTTAGCGTGAACTGCGACCCAAACAGCTAGCTTACCAAAGGACTGTTAAAATAATAATGTGTAAATGGGTCACTCAAAGGGAAATCTGACGATACCGGTGTAAAGAAAACAACGCCAGGACGTCTTATATAATCTGAGGAAACTAAATCATACCTGCTGAGAGTTTAATGAATCGTTCACCATTGAGTCGATTCTTTTGAGTCTCAGTTGGTGAGAACTGTTCTTTCTTTTTTATGACTTTGCTTGCTTATATTGCTCTGCCCACACATCAACAGCTATTTAAAGCTTTATTTAATTAAAATGATTAACGTAATTAAAGACAACTGGTTGAAATTGGTGGATAATTTCATATTTAATGGTTCAGACTCAACTCAAGTCTTTTTTCTTTTATTGTACTTCTAAATTACAAATAGCTCTAAATGTTATTAATGCACACAACACTTGGTAGTAAAGAGCAACTTCTCTTTTGATTTCCATATTTTTGACATCATTGGAAATCCATACTTTCAGAATCCGTAAATAACTAAAAATGCCCTGAATAGACATGTTAATGTTTATGGTTTTGACAAACATCCTAAAAGTCCTTTGAGGACTGGAGTTTGTGAGTTAAATGATCCTGAGCCTGAAAAGGTTTGAGAAACATTGATCTAAACCATTTCATCCTGGATCAGTCGCTGCTAAACGACGGCAAAGCGGCGTTTTCATATAGCAGCAGTGACGCTTGTGGCTCAGCATGACTCAGGCTGGGTTGGGTGGATTTTGCTGATGTTTGGCGTCTTTGTGTGCAGGGTGGAGCCAGCTGGCCGCCATGCACTGCGTGATGCTGCCGGACCTCCTCGGCCTGGACAAGTACAGACCGCCTCTGCTGGAGATGCTGGCGAGAAGATGGCAGGACCGATGTCTGGAGGTATGCAGAGATCTGAGAGAGCTGTTTCTGCATACTGCATACAAAATTGTAATCGAGTTATAGTAGAAATGTACTTTGTATATCATTTGTAAGTTAGATAGGAACAAAGCTGTGTTGTTTACTGGAGTCACACAACACAGACCATTAATTGGACGTTAGGAAACTTGAGACAAGAACGGGACGTTGCCACACAACTCAACGTTAGGCCCGAAACTCTCTCTTTAGTATGGCGGACAGTTCCGTACCGCTCAATAGACCACAAAGACTGCTTGGTTCTGTGGTTCTGTGGCTGTAAAACAAGCCCACATCACCACCCCACCTCTACTCTACATGATGTTCTGTGGTTGGTTGCCTCCAAATGTTGTCCAGACGTTTGTTCTGTCGTTCCACAAGTGTTTCCCTTCTTCCAGAGGCTTTTTCCTTCAACTCTTCCAAACAAACCAAGCTAGTTTAGTGATCCTCCATCATGACCTTTAACCTTTAACCTTAGGCATGTAGAGTCGGGGATGGACTCTCTCTCTGACTTAGGGGACAACGTTAGGAAAGGTTCTATGTAAAATACCATTTCCCATATTTATTTGGTTTTTTTCTCATCCATTCTTTGTATAGATGATTGGATATTGTTCTGACCCGTTTCATTTGTTTAGGTCCGGGAAGCGGCACAGGCTCTCCTCCTGGCCGAGCTGAGGCGGATCGGACAGTCCGGTCGGAAGGACACCATCGATTCCTGGGCTCCGTACCTGCCCCAGTATGTGGACACGGTCAGCTCCCGTAAGTTTCATCCCGACTTTAGGAGGACGAAGGTTTTACAGGGCGACGGGTTCTGAGGTTCTGGAGAAGCTGACCGGGCCGAGCCGGTTCCTGCAGGTTGATGCTGGTCACACATTTACATCCCGAACAATTCAGCTGAAACTTTAGGCAGAGTTCTTATGGAACAACAATGGGAGGAGCCTGGTGATGTCATAACGGCCAACCAATCAGAACAGAGCTGGGGGTGGGAATTCAGATGGTTTATGTTTTTATATGAAACATCCATCCACCCATCCATCCATCCGTCCATCCATCCACCCATCCATCCACCCATCCATCCATCCGTCCATCCATCCATCTGTCCATCCATCCATCCATCCACCCTTCCTTCCTTCCTTCCTTCCTTCCTTCCTTCCTTGTTTTTTTTTGATACACTTCACCATCTGCTTTTCTGTCCTCCATCTTGGTTTCGGTTTCTTTTGTTCCTGTGTTTTCAAAATAAAAGTCCTTTTAGATAGATGTTCTGTGAATTTATTCATTTAATTTATTCTTTACAAACTGTCTAGGAAGGACAGAGAGCTGACAGCTGAATGTGAAGTATGAATCCGTATCCTCCAGTGGTTTTTTAGTGGACATGTCAAAGCCTGATGAAGGTTTAATGATCCGGTTCTGGTTCTGACCCAGTCTGGGTTCTGACCTTCCTCACATGACGGTTTATTTGGCTTCTATGAATCAATCAGACATAAAAACAAACTATTTAAAGTCGGGGTGGACAGGAGTATGAAGGTGAAGTCGTCGCCACCATACAGTTGAATTTCTGCTGCTTGTCTCGTGTTTCTGATGATGTCGCTGCCTCCCTGCTGCTGATTGGCTGCTGCGGCTCAGGACTCGGGCGTCGCTCTGTTCCCTGGCGTCGCTCCGCTGGCTATAGTTAGACCTGCTGATGGGAAGAAAGGTGAATCTGCACCTTGCTTTACTAGAAACCGCCTCCTGAAATGCTGCATGCGTCTGAGCGCAGGAGCCGCGGTTGCAGAGGATGCTGGGAGTCTCTCGGGGGAGTGGTTGCCGTAGCAACGGGCACCGGTCAGTGTTGTGTTACTGCAGCAGGACCGCAGGCTTGGGAGGGAGGGCGATGGAGATAGAGAAAGGTCAAAGGGTCACTGAATCCGATCCGCGGAGCAGGCCCGGCCGTAAGACGACTCCGGCTGCCAGTGGAGACCCGGAAAAATCCCAGCAGGGTTCTGGAGGGGTCCAGAAGAATCTAGAGGGACTGGAGGGGAACAAAACCACCCAGCAGTCTGGTTCTGGTTCTGGTTCTGGTTCTGGGTCTGGGTCTGGTTCTGGTTCTGGTTCTGGTTCTGGGTCTGGGTCTGGTTTTGGTTTTGGTTTTGGTTCTGGTTCTGATTCTGGGTCTGGTTCTGGTCAGGAGGTTTTAGAAAACGTTTTGTCCATTCCGTTGAATTTGGTTTGTTTCTGTATGAGATAGAACCCAGCATGAATGAATGAATCATTTACAGCTGAAACCAGAAGTTTACATACAGAAAGAAAAAGAAAAAATTTTCAGACCAAAATTCTGTCTCTTCTGGTTCTAGTTCTTTTAGTTCATTTAGTTCTCGTTCTATTTCCTCCTGTTCTACTTCATTTAGTTTTAGTTTTAGTTCATCAAGTCGTAGTTCTTTTAGTTCATTTAGTTCATTTAGTTTTAGTTCTTCAAGTCGTAGTTCTTTTAGTTCATTTAGTTTTAGTTCATATAGTCGTAGTTCTTTTAGTTCATTTAGTTCATTTAGTTTTAGTTCTTCAAGTCGTAGTTCTTTTAGTTCATTTAGTTTTAGTTCATATAGTCGTAGTTCTTTTAGTTCATTTAGTTTTAGTTCGTCTAGTTGTAGTTCATTTAGTTGTACTTATTGCGCTGTTCATCCTTTTTTCATCAAGTCGTAGTTCTTTTAGTTAATTTAGTTCATTTAGTTTTTCTAGTTGTGGTTCTTTTACGCCTCCTAGTTGCAGTTCCTTAATTTCTCCAGCTGAGCCCAGGTGGCGCTGCAGCAGCTGCAGGAACAGGAAGTAGTTTCTGGCTGATCAAAGTTCTTCTCAGTCAGTTTGACTCCTGATCCGTCCTGAAAGGCCAATTGCCTCTTGGGAGTTTTGTCTATAGGATGGACATGAATGTGAGGGTCTCTGGGTGTCCGTCTATGTCTTCCTGTGCGAATGACCTTTGACCCTGCAGCCTGGACTCCTCCTCTGCTGCTTGTATTGTTTTCTGGAGCATCTGTACAGCAGCCCTCCAGGTTACGCTCAGCGCTCCTGATCAAGCAGCGGTTCTGTTCGATTAGCCGCCTCCGCGTGCTTCCAGCCTGCTGAGGCTAATTAGACACAGCCGCCATGTTGCAGGCGCCGCTACCGGGCCGGTTCCTACCGACCCGTCCGTCCTTTGTGTTCTATCCCACCACTCATGGGGATTTAGAAGTGGATTTTTTTCTTGTGTAAAACAGAATCTTCTGGTTTCTTTTAGTTTTCTAATAACTCTGGGTTTGTTCCTGTCTGTTGGCGGTAATGGTTTGTTTTCCTTGCTAATGGCTAACTGGAGTTTTGATCTGCAGCTTTTCAGGACAAGCTGCAGCGTCGGTTTCATCAGTGTGAAACGGGGGGGAGGCGGAGGAGGGAGGCAGGATAAGTGGGAGGGTGGGGGCGTGATGGCGTGCTCCAAGGTCAAGCTTGTCATGTCAGCCATGACACATTGCTCCCAGCATGCCTTGTTAACCTCCTGGCCCTCCTCCTCCTGTCTGCTGTTTAAAACATTCACTTCTTGATGTTTTTAAAGCACAGCGGACCCACGGCTCCCTCCGCTTCCACATCCTTTTCATTTCACAGTCTCTGTGAAATGAAAAATAAATCATTTGGAACAAAAAAGGAGAAAAAACAAAACATGAAAGTCTGTCTGCAGGTGATTCTGTTTGAGGTTCAACGTGGCTGTTACCTTACGGAGGAAAAGCTTCTGGGAAAATTAAAGTAAAAATAACAAAAACTGAGACATTTACTGAAATTAATCAAAACAGTAATTAATTTGATTATTATTGTACCACTGCTTAATTTAATTCTCACTTGCTTTTTCTCTGTAAAATGTTTTGCAAACAAAGCTGTAAAAATATAAAAAATACCAGCGTCCAAATACCCAAACATGACTGTCTGAGTTTTCTAACTTAAAAAATAATAACTATGGTTGTTTTTGACACATTGTGTGAAGTTAGCCATTTAAAACAAACCTAATCTCTCCAGCCCTGTTTAATCCACTTTAATACAACTCTAGTTCATTTGTGGAGGTGTGAATTCGAACTCTAGTCAGGAAGTGGACTACAGTGCAAAGCATCCTGGGTAAAAACAACCAAAACAGATGTGCTAGCCTAGCGCTGACGGGAGAAATGGCTCGGGATTTTTTGACTAAAAATCTGACGGCTCCATTTTAGTTTCCATTTGGTGAAGAAGGAAGTTGCGCTCAGTGTCTTTTTCATGTCATTTCCTTCAGTGGTTCTTGACGCAGCGTCCCCACAGGCGAGGAGGGGAACAGGTTTTTCAAATTGTTTGGTTGGTTTGACTCAGCAGAAAATGAAACAAATGTTTGATCCCAAATGGAACCGAGTCTACCGGACCATCAGTGTGAAAACAGCCTGAATATCTGATCGTGTTCTTGTTCTGCCCGGTTAATTAGAGTGTCGTTAGAATCGGACCTTTCTGCTGAGTTTCCCCGGTGGAAACAGTTTTCCTTCAGCTACAGCCTAGCATCCGTTATGTTTTAATTAAGTCCAATTAAGTTTTTATCACTTTAATGTTCCAGACGAATAATCAACAATCAAGCGGCGTATTGGTCTTCTGTCAGAGTGTGTGTGTGTGTGTGTGTGTGTGTGTGTGTGTGTGTGTGTGTGTGTGTGTGTGTGTGTGTGTGTGTGTGTGTGAAGTCGTTACTGAGCTGTCTGCAGAGTCTCAGCAGGTTAATTGGAACATGAAGTGCTGTGTTAACCAGGATTTATCAGTGTAATTACACACACTGTAATTAGAGGTGTTTTATTGCTCTAATGAAGCCAACCGTATGAAATTGTTTGTGATGTTTTAGTTACTGATGTCTTTCTTTCTCTTGCTTTGTTAAATTTCTAGAGGAAACAGACATCAGTGTGTCCAGTAGTGTTTGCACTCATTTATCAGAGTGTGTGTGTGTGTGTTTCCCCACAGATTAGAGCGGTGTTGACTCTGTTACCTTTAGCCGCTCCGTTCATTAGAGCGTTATCATTCATTAGCTTCAGCTGCTAATTAAAATCCGCTCTTAATTGGCAATGCGAAGATAATTCTGTCATTCATTCTCTGGATAACAGGGAGCCCCAATAAACCTTTATTAGCTGCTTAACCAGAGCAGTTAGCCTTTTAATGAGGCCGACCTGATGAGGTTTTCCTCACACACACCAGCAGCGCTGCTGCCTGCAGCAACACCTGCTGGTTTTATGTCCTAACCAAAGGTTTTTTCGGCTCGTTTTCCGCAGCTGGAACAGCAACAGAGACGCCGCCTCAAGCCCCGCCCCCTCCGGAGGCTCAGCCAGTAGAAACCAAGGCTCCAGAGGAGGAGATGGACGTGACCGACGATGACATCACAGCAGGTACCGTTAACGAAACGACAACACTCAGGTTAAAACACAAGAACCTGGTTTATATACAATGTAGAGGTCAGACAGAGGTCATTTATCTGCTCTCAAACAAATAAAACTTCACATTTCACTATAACTCTTTGTTAAGATAATAAAGACTAGAGTTCATCAAAAATGTTCCACAATTCAATCTGTTTCAGTAAATTCAGTTAAACTGGACTCTGTAATACGATGAGATACAAACAAAAAATACAATAAAGTTTGGTTTTTGTTTGTATGAGAATTATCTAAATTAAACTGAGATCAAATGATGTAAACCAGGAAGAGATAAAACTAAACTAACCTAAACTAGTCTAAACTCATCTGAACAAAAATAACTACTAACTGATCCAAGTTGTCTGATATTAATTAAACTAAACAAAAGGCTAAAATAATTACTGTTAATGGGCTTTTTTCCTTTTCTAGTGAAAAATGAAAGTTTTATTCCATAACCTGTGACGTTTGTGGTTGACTAGGGATCTAAAACTGACTGATCAGTTTGGATGACATTTTTTATTTTCTGATAACCCAGAACTTTTTCTGTTCTTCCTTTTTGAATCAGTTTGAAGGTGTAAGACTGAAAGCAGAGGAAGTGAAGTGTTCATATCTTCCCTCTGCTGGTGCCAAACTAAAAGTTGTTTCTCTCAAACTGCCTGATGCTCTGTAGGCCGGAGGAACCCAGAGATCTTGTTTATCACCTCTGGGCAGCTTGAACTCAGGCGATTTGCTCTGCTGAGTCGGTATTTAAGCCAAACGCAGTAAGTGTTTCTGCATCGGTGCCGCTCTGAATTCCAGTGAACCTGAATGGTGTTAAAAGCCGTTTATCGGTCGCCTGTCCCACAGAGGGGAGGTGAGAAACGGCCGACACCTGCACTACAGGTGGAAACACACACCTTCCACTCCACTTCTCTGAATGCACAGGCTCCACTTTCACCTTTTAACCTGAACATTTACTCACCGTGTCGCCCAGTTTATGCTGCTGTGGAAAATTAGTGACCAAAAACTCTTGAGCTGAAAAGAGTTCAGCTGACACAGTCTATCTGTGTCAGCTAAAATTGCTGAATATTTACTAACTTCATTGTGTTAGCATGATCATCATCCCACCACCACCGTGCTTCACTGTGTATGATGACAAATCATCTGCAGCGTTTCGCCGTCCTGAGATGTAAGCGAGTTTTAAAAATTCGCTAAAGACGAGACAAAGGAGGGAAACCTTCAAAGACACAAAGACGAAAGGACAGACATGACGACAGCCGGGCAATCACCTGGCTTCAGGCTGTTTCCACGGCGATAGACTCATCTCATCAATGTGTCGTCTCCCCGTCCCTGTCACACACACACACACACACACACACACACCGGTGTACACAGAGTTCAGGATGTGATGACATTTGTTGCTCGGTTCCACAGCTGCAAAGCCTCAGAGACACACACACCTGAACCTGGCGGTGTGTGTGTGCTGTAATTATGTCTCTAACAGTGTCAGGGGATGTTATTAGGATCCACATCACGCTCACACACACACACACACACACGGTATGGGCAGGACTTATTGCTCAGAAACATCCCATATATAAGGGAAGAGACACATTAGAAAATGAATTTCACTTTTTCTAAATCACAAACCGGATCGGTGGCATTAATTACCAGAACTCTGGGTTTGGATGAAATTAGTTCTGCTGCAGCAACAACAGCTTTACAGCTAAATACATCAGACTGAACAACAATCAAACATTTTAGCTTTGTAGTTGGGAAGGAAGTCTAAATTATTTCACTGTTTGCCTTATTAAAGGAAATGCTGCAAATTCTATTGGAAAAAATTAACAAAATTAAGTTTATTCTGAAAATATCGTTATTTAAAAACATTTGCTGTATTTAACCAAGTTTATCAATTTAACTTGAAGCAGGTCTGGATGCAGAACAGTGCACAAAGTAATTTTATTTACAGAAATAATCAGTGTTGCCAACATTTTCTATTTTCAGAAGATTTGATTTTGATACTTTTACACCATTGTAAATATTTAAAAACTAGAAAGTTTCTATCTAATTCAAACACCTGTGCTGGGGGTTAAAGGTGCATCAGGATCCACATATAAGCCGGCCCTGGTGACTTCCTGTAGGCGGAGTTTCAGAAAGAACAGAAGCTTCTTAAAGAGACAGAGGCCCAATTTCAAGGAATTAAATAACTTAAAATATCAAATATCTTATGTCATATTTGATTTTTATAACGTTTTTATAACAATTGAAGGTAAAATAGTTACTTGATTATGATATAAAATGGCACTTTGCGCCTGGAAAACATAATTTTTCCACTTTAATGTTTATTTATCCACATCCAGGATGTGATTCAGCAGGAGAGTTTGGGGGGATATTTGTTTGAATGTTTATATATTTTCAAGTCATGATTTAAAATGCGTCTCATTCAGATAAAAACTGTTATTATTTCTTTTATAACTGTTGGATGAAGAGCAGTGTTGGTGGTTCCCACTAGAGGGAATCCTGGCTCTAACTGGGAATCGTCCCATCCTCTGATGGAGAGGTCAACCTCTCCAAGGTCAAAGGCCCCAACCACCTTCCCACTAAACAAACCCACTTCCACTGAGCTGGGAGACATTTTTGTTTCCTTCTGGTTCCTCAGTGAAACTCTCAGCTTTCCATGTTTTTCCTCTATATTTTATTTTAGCCGCTAAAATCTTCTACCAACCTGCTGTGATTTCTTTGTACTGTCTTTCTTCTTCTCCGCCATCTTTGTCCGTTCGTATCTCTCCTCTGTCTTCCCCAGTGATTGAGGTCAGAGGTCAAAGGTCAGGCAGGCCCTCACCTCACGGTGTCATTAGCCCGGTTGTGATTTGGTTAGCTGAAACGCCACGCTCCCTGTCTAATCTAATCCCCCGGCCTGGGGGGGTCGGCCGGGTCAGATCACGTTTCTCCTCAGAACAGATTGAGCTCATGTGGAGATAAATGTTGGGCGCTGCGACTCTGAGGGCTCTGATTGTTTCCGATGATTGTTCCTCGGTGTCTCCAGAACGGGACGCAGCTGCTGGATGGGAGTATTATTATATTACAGCAAGAAGCTCTTTTCTAAATACTGATAATGTAGAGGAATGTTTCTCTGAGAAACTAACATGTAGCCGTGCTGCAGCAGTTTTCTATAAATACTAAAGGTGAGCAGATCGATCCAAAATATTGATAATATTGATACCAAGTCAGTATCAGATTGATTCTAATGTGTTAAATTGATACAGTTTCCCTCTTGAAATGCTGCATTTTGGTGTGTAATTTCTGAACTAAAAAAAGATTATGTTTTGCTCTCAAGTGATAATTTTTTGCAGTTTTAGGAAAAAAATTTGGTTTTGTTTGTGTGACACCATGTTCTCTCTACACTTATTGTAAACCCAATTAAAGATGTGACCTCATCTTTTATTGATTTGGATTTAAAAACAATTAATTCCTCGTAGTTTTCACCATTGAATACATGAGCACAAAAAGGCCACAGCTAATTATAAACCAGTAACCAGTAAACCAACCAATCAACACAAGAAACCAACACAACTAAACTCAATCAACCAACTCAATCTAAACCCAACCAATTGACCAAACTTAACTAATTCAACCAAACCAAATGACCAGACTTAAAAAAAACCTAACAAACCAATAAACTCAGCCAGTCAAATCCTATGTAACCAACCAACCCTGACAAACTAAACCAATAGATCAAAGTAACTAACCTGCACAAAACAGAACCAAACGGACCAACCCATCATCTAAATAACTGAATCCAACTAACCAGATGTTGGGTTTGGTTAGTTGAAGCAGCTGATCAACCAACACAAACATCCACCAAAAACAATCTGAAATATGAACCATAATGTAATTAAAGTGTTTAGATGAAAAGTTTGAATCTCTGCTTGTTCAGAAGAGAAAGAGTTTGTCTGTTTTCTCGTCCTTCTGAACTTGAATTCAGTTTGTCTTGTGGTTTCTGGTGAGGACAGACCCCCTCCCCTCCCTGCCTCCATGCGGTCTAATTGAAGCCCGGCGTTCACGCTGAGCGCAGATATCTGCTCTGTCTGTGTCTTAAGATGGTAAAATACACTTAACCTTCAGCTGGACTCGGCCCGTTGGAAGGGCAGCCACCGTTTCAGGACTCAAATCTTTTTTCTTTATCAACTTAATTGTGTTTTCAATTATTTCCCCAGATTTTCAGTCTCCTGGCATTTACAGTAAGGACATGGTTCCTTTCCCCAGGCGCCGTCCTTCGTCTTACTGAACGCTTTCCTTCAGCTGGAAAGGCTGGAATATTTATTCACATTTATTAAACATTTCTCTCGAAGTTGTCTCTCCTCCTGCAGCGTTTTCCTTCTTGCACTTTCTCACATCATTTTTGTGCTGCTATTGATCCCCTCCATCGGTCCCCGGTGATCGGGTTTTACCAGTCTCCCATTGATTACCAATGGAAGCAGAGCATGATGGGAAGCTGCTGGGGTTGCCTTTGTAGGAGGGAGCAGAGGGAAGGTTGTCGGTTTGATTGCCCTCAACTCTCTTTATCTCAGAGTTAAGTCTGGGCTTCATGGGTAAAGCAGCAAACAGAACTTCTCAGATCAAGGAAAACATTCAGAATGTCTCTTGGCAGGGATGAAATTCAGACGGGGAATATTTAATATTCACCTTTGGGTAGAAAATAAAAGTGTAAGGCGGCCTTAAACACCGAGCTGAAAACTGGGAACAAGATTCTTACAGAAAGATTGAGAATCCTCCCACATGAAATGAATCCTTCACACAGTTATTTATGAAAATTAATGGATTTAAGGATTATTATTATTATATAATAGTTTAGACCAGGGGGCAAACAGCACAGGTATGGATTGTTATCATGGATTGGAGCAGCAAATGTTTTTCAGTCAATAGAGATTTGAGGCTTGGACTTTCCCACCAGAGATTTTTGACTTGATTTGGACTTGGAGAAATGACTGGTGAGCGTCCCGACGCTCCACCGACGTCGTGTTTTTATGACCCGTCATAGTTGATCTGATGATTTTATGAGTAACGCGTCTCATTCCTTGTTCCTGTCCATCTTTTCTGTCTCCTCATCATTTCTCTTTGTTTTGTCTTTAAGACGTTTCTGAAGACATTTTGGTTTCTGCATCAGATCAGAACAAAAAGCCGTAAGGAAAGCAGAGGGAAAATAAACTGAAATATAAAGTAATTTTTAAAACAATGTTGATGTGAATTATTAATTTTATTGGTGGACTAAAGCTTTGTCTTAAAGGTCACAGTTTTATCTGCTGAGTGACATTTCAGTTGCTTTTATGACATGTCCTTAATTTGTCCATCCGGGCCGCCGGGCTCCACAGGTTGCTGCATTACGGCGCTCCGCCTTTCCTTTAATACATTCCTTCCTTTATGGATAATCTCATTTCTGCCAGAATTCCTTTTTATCCCGCTCCATTTCTCGTTTTTATGAAGATTTAGCCGAGCGGAGGCGAGTGCGGAGGGGCGCTCCTCTGTCCTCCTCTTTACTTTATTGGGTTATGTTTTGGAGTAGGTTGGCCCACAAATAGGATTTAGGTGCAATGTCATTATAATAGATCTGCTGGTTGCGAAGGAAGCCGATCGATTGGCTTCAAAAATCAATCAGTGGCTCCGCGGAGCAGCGGAAACCAAACCGGCCGCTGAAGCTCTGCTGGAAAACTTCAAACTTCAAACTTCAGTTCGTCTCAGACGATCAGAGACGACAAAACGATTCAGCATCAGGTTGAAAGAACAGAAACACTATTTAGTTTTTTTAATTTTTACCTGCTAATTAAAACATAAACTGAACACAGTATTTCAGTGAAATGAGCAGATGATCCTCATTATTGCTTTATTTTTTACCGGTTTAATTAACTAAAATGTTTGCATTTTAACTATCTTTTCTTGTCTCCTTTAACTATTAAAAGAAATGAAAATCAGAGCAAAGACATGGATGAATACTTTATGTTGCACAAGTAAACATTTTGTTTTTAAATCTGCCTGAATCGTGATCAGTTGCCCCAAAGGATTTCAACTTCGTAGAAAAAAGACAATTTTGCAATTGTGTTTTTTCCCCCTTCATTAGGAAACAATTCAAATCACGTGAAAAAGTTTCTTCACGCAGTGAGTCGTAAAACATGCAGCGCCGTCTTCCTCCAGTCACTTCCTGTCTTTTTTGTCGCCTGGTTTTTGATCATACGACTCGTGTGATCTGAAAAGTGTGGCAAAACAGCAATTTAGTTGCAGAATGTCAAAAAAGTGTTTTTAGTTGTGCAAAATACACAAATTTTGCAAAATGCAAACTGCAAAATTAGTCACAAACTGCAGAAAAAAATGTTCTATTGCAGTTTTGCGAAATAAACAAATTTTGACAAAAAAAGAAACGCCTCATCTTGTTGCAGAAACTTTTCGTAAGTGTTTATTTTTTCACAATTGTTAAAATTCAAATGCCGAATAACTGCAGTTTTGCAAAACACACAAACTTTGCAAAACATGAAATTTGTCGCAAGAAGTAATAAAAATGTTTCCATTGCAGTTTTGCAAAACATTAATTTTGATGTGGAAGAAAATCCACCTCATTCTAGTGCAAAAAGAAGTTTTTTCACAATCACTGTGTTTCAATTCAGCAAAATTATGGTCGTAATCCCATTTTGTGAAATTTTATGATGTTTGGAAATGCAGCTGCTGATCCTTTTCTCTCTGGCATCTTTAACTTTGTCTGTATCTGAACATCGTAAAGAACTTGGTTAGCGATTCACTCCGCAGCTTGATTGGTGCCGTTTGTCGGTCACAGCCCATCAGTCTACGGTGTCGTTATTCCTCACTTTCTCTGTAAATCTGAACTTTTTAAGGATTCTGGTTGGGAGTCCATCTTTAATTCTGTTATCTACTGGCCCGGTCTGGCCGGGGGGATGCCATATGTAATCCATTTATCAGCTCCTGGGCCTTCTTCCAAATGACAGCTGGCTTTTAGCAATCTCATTATGAAGAGCAGCGGTATGGAAATATGTGGACAGCGAACACGTCTGAAAAATGAGCAAAAAATGGGAAAAGTAATAAATGAAACTCCATGGTGGACGGCGCTGATCGGACCTCAGCCTGCGCAGCGGGTCGCTCCTCTGGCTCTGTGCGTCTGCCAGACGGATGCTTTTACTCACTTAACTGGAATCCATCTTGGATTTCATTCCACCTGGGATGCTTCTCGGATGCGTTTGCACTGTCAGCTGTTTTGGGATCAAATGGCCGTCTGACGGTGCTTCATTCGGCTCCATGTGGGATGATAACATCTCCCAGAGCCGAATGCCTGGTGGCTTCAGCTGGGAGAGACACAGCCAGTAAATATCTGTACTGATGACGGCCAGTTCTGTAGATGAACCAGTAACAGAAGCTGTTTCCATCCAGTCTTCATGCAAATTAAAAAAAACAAAAAGTAGAAAATGTGAATTGTAGATGGAAAGCTTGATTTTATGAGATGTTGACGCTACGTAAAGCTGTAATAAACAGAAAGTAGAGATTGCTAGCTACCAAAGAGAGTCCGTTCCTCCAATATGGAGGTTTTCTCAGAGTTGCGTGCCTCTGGTAAGGCACAGAGCCATGCATCACTTTGGTTTTAGCATTAGCTTATGATAAACACTGTGTTGGTGTAGCGCTTTATCATTAGCGCCTGTTAAATACCTCATTGTTGTTGTGCTTTAACATTATTTCTTCATACACACCACATTACTGCAGCGCGTTAGCCTTTGCTTCTGCTAAATACCGTACAAGTATAGCGCTTTAGCATTAGTTACTGCTACATGCTGTCTTGGTATAGTGCTTTAGTGGTAGCTTCTGATAAATACCATGTTTTTATAGCGCTTAGCATTAGTGGAAGTAGTGTTTATGATTAGTGCTTTGAGGTTAGTGAAGCAGTTTCCACCACTGATAAAGGAGATGGAGCTTTTACTGGTGATCCTGTAGCTTCAAACCAACTTCAGCTTCTCCATATTAATAGAAACGTTTGGGATCCGGCTCTGGCGGCGCTGGTGTTGAAGTAGGAGTCTGGTTAATGCAGCTCTACTGTTAGCTGTTTCTCCCTGAACCTCCAGGTGTTGAAGGTCTTTCCACCTTTCGGAAGTGAGTTCTGTCTAAATCTCTAACAGCGGCGCGTCGCTCATCCACACGGCTTTTTCTATGTGCTGCTCATTGGTCTTTTGATCCGCAGTGTGTCCGCAGCTCTTATCTCCCACTGTGCAACACACATTGACGGCTCGCGCGCCACCTCGGCCCCCCGCTGAGCGGGCCCCGCCGCACGCGCCCGCACAAAGGAGGTTATTCCGGGGTCGCCTCAGCGGACACAATGGAGAGGCGCTCCCTCCCTCACAAAGCGGCCGCACGCGTCCAGCCCTGGCAGGAGTTTGTGAACATGGCCGTCTGGGCGTTTCAATGCGTTCCCAGTGTGACTAAAGGCTTTCAGAGCCACAATGAGGCGTGTGCCTGTGTGGTGATTAATGCCGGGACAAAAGAAGTGTGCCGCTCACTTGTTATCAGCTCAGTGGAGACTCACAGGCCGGCCTGCAGCTTTTCCAGCGTCAAAAGAAAGAAATGAAAAGGTGGAAAAAAAAGTCTCCCTTTATCCTGACGCCATCTTGAGACGCCTGGAAACCAGCAGCAGCGGCCGACATGCAGCAGGAAGGGCTCAGCTCTTTGTCTTCTCCGGTTCCTCTGGTTCATGTTTAGTTCTGGACGTCGTCTTTAGTCTCTTTACTCAGAAAACCCAGAGAGTCTTCAGGGCCTGGAGGACGGGATTCCCTTCAGCTCCATTCAGCATCGCCTGAAAACCACCAGACACCTTGCTTCATTTCCTCCTTCCTTCCAGAAATCCTTCCATTACTGCTGGACAATATGGCTGAAAAAAGACATAAGCATTTAATTTCAGTCGATATAAATATTATTGATTAAATTTTTGTTTTAAATATCTGAAATACCACCAATCTGGTGACGTGACCTTTCCTGTTTCATCCAGTTTTCAAACCGCTCTGTTGTCTTTTATTTTTAAGCAGTAATGATGCTCAGGGGCTAAACTTTAAACTGCTGCTGCACAAGTTACTCAACAGGTTGTTGCTAGGCAACCAAAGAGTGAGAGTTGCTAAGCAACCAAAGAATGAGAGTTGCTAGGCAACCAAAGAGTGAGTGAGTAAGTCTGTAAAGTAACGTTAGAACGGTTGGTTATGGTTAAGACCAGTCAAAATGAAGAAGTAACAGCTCATGCTTGCACTTCTTTTCTCAATAAAGTAGCTAAAGTTTGTTGTTAAAGTCTATAAGTTGAATTTCTCTCGTAAAATCAGGGTTCAGGATCCAAAGCGTTGAGATTCAGTTGTTGGTCGTGAGATTCACTCTGCAGAGTGAACCACAGGAAGTTGCTGCTATGAACCGTTTCTGTTTCCGTTCCTCCGCCAGGCTGCCTGTCCAACCTCCCGCCAAACGCCAAGAAGATCTCCAACTCGTACGAGGAGCGGCGGAAGCAGGCCACCGCCATCGTCCTGCTGGGCGTCATCGGAGCCGAGTTCGGCGCCGAGATCGAACCGCCGAAAGGTTCGGTGCGCGCTCGACCCGGAGGAGCGGTGCCGGAAGGCTTCGGACCGACGAGCGGCGGCTCGTCCAACTACTCACTGGCCAGACACACCTGTAAGTACAGAAAGGACGACCTCACACCCTGAGAAACCTCTGGGTCAAAGGTCACCTGGTCTCTTTCTAAGAGTTCCAGTATTACAGTTCATAACTCCATGTACTTCAGCTCAGTTCCCACAGCCTCACACATCCTTTACTCTACATACATCTGACCCGCCTGAAGTGTTTCTGAGCTTCTAACTTTAATTAAACACGTGTTTATATTTGTGATAGTTGGACACAAAAAAAATAAAACAATAAAGCAGGAAACAGGAAGTAAATATTTGCTAATTAAAAGCTGCCAAACTCTCCTTTAATTTGGCATACAGTCATAAAACATTTTTAAAACTTTTTGATAATTTACATGCACATCGTCATTATTATCATTTATTGATTTATTTAGACGTTTTTGTGTTTTCACAATGTTAAAGCAGCTGCAGCAGTTCAGGTTTCGTCTTTTCCAAACTCATAACTCCACAGCTCACAAACTACAAACTTCAGTGCTGGATTAGCGGTAAGCAGAGCGAAGGGATTGATTTTCACCCGCCAGGCCTGACACCTAAAGGAGCTCTGCTCTGATTCCTCACACACCGCCGCTCCGGGCCTCGGCGGGCATCAAACCTGCACTAAGTAAGACTGCTCTTCCGTCCCGCTGCTCCCGAGCTCTGATAGGCTGCCTCAGGGGGCATCCGCCCGGCGACAGGACCTGCGCTCCCACTGATAGGCTGTGGAGCGTGAAGCCAGCATCCAGCTCACCTGTGTGGAGTCAGTGAACACAAACTTCATCTGACGGAGAAACTGCAGGCAGAGAGTCACATGGTTTAAATAATGACGCATTTCCTGATTCATGACGTTTCGTCTCTTTGTCCCAAACTGACGATATCAAACCAGGAAGAGGTTCAGGTTCAGGTACTTCCTGGTGTCCTCACTTTGTTGAGAACTTTAAACTAAACAGCGTCATTTTTTATGTGATGATTTAATAGCGCTTTAATCAATTAATGATTAGAGCGCTAATCGTTGTTAGCGCTCTAAGAATGATTAGTGTTTTCTTGGTACAAAAACACTAAGAACTGGAACTGGAAGATATTTTAAATATACAAAATAAAATACAACAACTAGAAACTATAAATAAAATGGAAATAAAAACCACATATAAAGACGTAAACCTCTGTAGACAGAATTTGATTAGTTGCTTAGTGCAACAGGCTCAGTGATGTTTTCCCTCCAAGGTGAGACGTAGTGGCTGCTGTGTGGACACAACAGGGCAGTTTTTGCTTTAAATTTTGATTGATAACCTTTGTATTGATTTGAATTCTGTGTGAACCCTGACCATCAAAAGTAATAGATTAAATCAAAGATTGATTTTTGCACTCTGATGTTGTTGTAGCTAGCTGATGGCTACAACCAACACTAGCTGAAGGCTAAAGCTGCAGCTTAATGCATTCTGTCAATTTTATAACAGCTCAGATGTTATAGTTACATCACAACAGGGAAGATTTTGTTCTAGTTCCAGATTCCTTACTGGGAACAGCAGGGACTGTGGGCAGACCAGTAGCTGTACTCTCCTCTTCCTGGGGTTTTTCGTCTGCAGAGTCCCTTCTTGTTTTGTGTGTTTTCTGGTTTCTGGATGCAGCAGCCGGCTCTGCTGATGACGCTGGTTTTCCAAGGTCTCCTGAGTCCGTGTGGATGTATTGATCTGAGAGAGATGAGGGTTTCTAGAGCAGCGGCGCCTGAGGGCACAAAGGTCACTCAACACTGAGATTTACAGACACCCTCCATCTTCCAGCAGAATCCTTATAGATACTGAAGAATTTGAAATATCTCGAGCCTTAAAATTATGAAAACAGAACGATTAGAGGTGACCTAGGATGCTTCATTGAACAGGTCTGTGGTCTATACAAAACATCTTTATTGCATTTAGTCCACAAAATAATTCTTAGATAATGAGATTTCAGTCTGCTCAGTTCAGAATGAGATGTTTTAGGGCGTCTTGTCACTTTAAATCCAATTCAGCTGCTGTTGGCCAAGACCCCCAACTCAAAGTTTACACGTTAAAATAATTACAAACAGATACTTAATTATTTCATCTGTGAAACGCAGAAAACAGCAATGCAGGAAACGGGTTTTGGATGGTGAGTCGTCAACAAAAAAATAACTTGTACAGCACAGACTAAAGGTTCTGAAGCTCAGCTTGGGTTGCTAGGTAACGGGGCGGAACTCTGCTGCGGTTGCTAGGTAATGGGGTGGAACTCTGCTGGGGTTGCTAGGTAACGGGGCGGAACTCTGCTGCGGTTGCTAGGTAACGGGGCGGAACTCTGCTGCAGTTGCTAGGTAACGGGGCGGAACTCTGCTGCGGTTGCTAGGTAACGGGGAAGAACTCTGCTGTGTTTGCTTCTGATTTTAACGGCTCATTTTCC
Source organism: Alfaro cultratus (assembly GCA_903066825.1). Lineage (NCBI taxonomy): Eukaryota > Metazoa > Chordata > Actinopteri > Cyprinodontiformes > Poeciliidae > Alfaro > Alfaro cultratus. The sequence continues at coordinate 22,571 of CAEFZX010003643.1, forward strand.
AGACACCAAAAAACATAAACTTATTACCAAAACCCGGCTGGATGTTATTTTTTTTAAGCGCTCTGGATGTTTTTTAGAAATGGAAATACAAGAATGTCTTTTACTTGAATATTTAATAATACATCCCCTTTAAATATCTCAAGCTACTAAATCACAACCTGTCACTGCACTTCCAGACTTTTATTGATGCTCCTCCAGATTATCCATCCATCCATCCATTTTCTAACTCCTTGTCCCTTAGTGGGGTCAGGAGGTGCTGCTGCCTCTCCAGCTAACATTCCAGGCGAGAGGTGGGGTCACCTGGACAGGTCGCCAGTCTGTCGCAGGGCAACAGAGACAGACAGGACAAACAATCACACACACTCACACCTAGGGAGAATTTAGAGCCCAATTAACCTGACAGTCATGTTTTTGGACAGTGGGAGGAAGCCGGAGTACCCGGAGAGAACCCACCATGCACAGGGAGAACATGCAAACTCCGTGCAGAAAGACCCCGGGTCGGGAATCGAACCAAGAACCTTCTTGCTGCAAGGCAACAGTGCTACCAACTGCACCACTGTTCATCCCTTCCTCCAGATTATATTGTAGATAATTGTTGATTATTACATCCTGCTTTGTGCTTTAGGTTTGGATTCAGAGGAATTGTCACAGTTTTCTGTCATTGAGGCCTTCCAACAAAATACTTCAAAATCAGCGTACCATAAAGAAAACACAGGATGCCTTTAAAGCCCAGACACCCTAAAGGATGATTAAAAACATGTTTTGTCCTCTCTCTCTCTCCATACCTTCCTCTCCGTCTGCTTGCCTGTTTTCTTTCCTCCTCTCTCCAGTTATGAAATTGAAAGATGGATCGCTGTTGTTGGTGTTGTTGGCGAACGGCGCGGGGTGTGATGAATGAGAGCTGTCTGCCCAGTGAAAGGCAGGGTACAGTAGTCCATACAGCAGGGCAGAGATGGATGTTTTCACAGAATGAGAGGGGGAAATGTTGGGGAGATGGAGCAGAGGAGAGGAAGGATGGACGGATGACAGCGCTGGGCAGTGAGAGGGACAAACTGCACTTCAGAGTTTAGTTTCTGCTCACAAGTAAATGTCAGAAAGCCTGGAGCCCCTCCTGAGACTGTTTGCTGCAAACTGTGGCATTTTCAAACATTCATGAGAGCTTATTGGAAATTGAGTTTCACTTCGCAGTATTGGAAAGGCAACGACTAAAAGCAGGAAGACAAATAAAACGCTTTTAATTTGAAGTTCATCCTCACTTCTTTGGCCACTGTTTGGGATGGATCTTGAGTTGGAGGGCGTTCTTTAGGCCTGGATGTTAACATGTTGATTTTAATTCATTAGTTACTCAGAGTTTAAGTAATAATCACTTTATTAAAAAGTTCTAAGCTGGAACCTTTGTATTGTGTTTCTGGTACAGCCATATTTCTGAAGCACAAGCGACAACAGAGATGGAAGCTGCTTCTATCGGGGGTTAATGTCTCCTAAAACAATCTGATTGGACGATGAAAAACACTGTTGTTGTGTTCAAGTTGTGCTAAAAGCAGTTAGCCTATCACCAAAACCATTCAAGCCTAAAATAGCATCTCAATGCTAAACATGTAGCAGCTAACGCTAATGTCAGCTGCTACGTTTCTAAAGAAGGTCCATGAATGATCAAAACTTCCTGAAACTCAGGAAAACTGAATGATTACAGACCCTGCAATTAACTCGGGTAAAAAATTTGTAATTGAGTCCGACCGCTAATGTTTTACAGTTACCCAGAGTCAAGCTAACAGTAACAAATAGTGAAGCTAATAGCTACTCAAAGATAATAATTAAAAAAAAAAGTACAGTTACTCTGAGTCAAGCTAATAGATAATTAAAGTTCAAATTAAATTGAGGAGATCATTTTGGCATTTAAAACATTTTAAATCCTGACATGTACATTGCATACATGCTACATTAAATATTCCTTCTACTCTTCTTGTTTGTCACACTCCTCTATTTTCAAAAACAGTCACCATGTTCTTCCTGAACTAATTTTTAATCTAAATGTAATTTTGCTCGTTTATAAATTGTTATTTTGTGACTCGTCATTAAGATGTGATGCTGTTAGTCTGGCGGTTCTCTCTGCAGCCGGTCTCATCCAGCTTTCATCCACTAACCAAGTCCCCGCATTGATTTACCTTCAGCTCTCATTTAGGCTCAAACGCAGGCAGATAAAGAGGGAGAGAGCAGCTGGGGAAAGGAAGCACAAAGCCTGTTAGCGCTCGTTTCAGGCTGCTAAATTTTAGACGTCACTAATCTGTCACTATTTCACACTCACTTCTCCCCACCTTCCTGCCGTCCCTCCTCTCTTTAATCACGCTCCGTCTGGTGATGAGGCGTTTACTGCCAGCCAACAACTCATTAACACAAGGCAGCTTCTGTCTCTCACACATTTATGCATCAGATCAGTCTGGTGCTGATTGTTGCAGATTGGAGGGAATTTCTCTGCAAAATATGTCAAGTTATTTAGCTAATTAACAATTAAAAAAATTAAAACACAAAGATTCTGCACCAACAGGACAATTGGGATCAGATTTCCAACAGTTGAAAAGTGAAAAATGTCTTAATTTGCATCACAAGATGTTTAAGAATCCTCAGTTTTTATTTTTTGTTTCTGAGTTATGAAATCTCTATTCTGCTGCTGTTATAAATCTATTTTGGTAATATTATGACTATTAATTAATTAAAAGGCATGTGGGCAAATAAGAAAAAAAGTAATTAATTATGATTAATTAAAATTAACTCTAATTTCCATTGTGATGATTTTTTTATTCATAATCTATTTTATTGTTTTTTATTATAGATATTTAAAATATTGTTCCTTTTTATTTTCAAAATGAAAGTTTATTGCTCTATTACCAAGATGTTACTTGAAAATGATCTAAAAAAATAGCATTATTGTTTATTGCAATAATTACTGGGACAATTTATCATGCAGCAAAACTTATCGAGACAAGCTTTGTAAAAAAAAAAATCTTAAGTTCAAATTAATAGAAGCTGTGAAACAAGATGGCCGCCCTGGCTGGAAACCCAAGGAGTGCACTGATGAACAAAAATTAAACCTTTGATAACTCGTTAAAGTCGGCGGTGCTCTGTGGAGGTGGAAGGTTTTTAAAACCTGGTTGATTGTCAGGATCTTTAGTTTCTGGTTCCGTCTGTCGGTGGAGCTGCAGTAACGGCCTGTAGCTGAATGTTTCAGCCGCCTGTGTGCAGGAATAAACCAATAAGAAGGGACTGGATTGCCATTTAAGGAGGACTGGGGGATGAAATGCCAGGAGATCCAGCTGATGTTATTAGTCTCCGGAGAAGCGAGGACCTTTAGAGTCATTGCAGGATCATAACTAAAGTAAATCATCGCTCCTTTATTCCATGTTTCTTCATAACGTGACTTTCTATATTTGCATTTAAAGTGAAGACCCGGTATTGATCAGTGAAGCGTTTCCTCTGTTAGCTCTCTCTGATTTTAAAGAGGATCCTGCAGGTGAAGCTGAGGCTCATGTGGGCTGTGGGTGTTCGTCTTTGGGGAAGTGAGCGTGTTATTGAGGGGCGGGGGTGTTTTCTGGACTCTTTAATGGTCAGCCTGTCCCCACAGAGTCTGGCTCAAATGTCAGGTCAGCTATGAAGTGACCTCCTGTCTCCGTCCTCTGACTGCGCAGCGCAGCAGCCGTCTCCTCCAAACGGTTTCATTCCTTACAGGAAGACGATTTTATTTATGGACCATCATTCATAACGACCTGTAACAAATCAGGCTTCATTCTGATGGTCACCGTCTAAAACATGTCAAACCTTCTTTATTATTAAACGCAAGACTGGACAATAAATCAATAATATATATGATAGAGGTGATCAATATCAAAAGATAAAACATCTGACAGAATAGTCAAGATTCACTGAATAAGATCCAGAACTGCCCTCTTTGGTTACCTAGCAACGACCTAATGAATAACTTACTAACTCACCCACTCTTTGGTTACCTAGCAACAGCCTAATGAGTAACTTACTAACTCGCTCACTTGACGTCCTGCCGCCATGTTTGATTCCTGACAGGAAGTTGTGGTTGATTTGAAGCATTCTGATTGGTTGCCAGGTTGTAGCCTTGCTCTACACCGCCCCCTATGGGTTTGGCATGTTTAAAACAACGCTAAACAGCAGACTTGTGTGGATCCATGGGGATGAAAACTTTTCTGGAACTGATCCTGTGTTTACGATAGTTTTTACAGTGATGTGGCGGCCATATTGGTTCTTAGATGTGGACAAGACCTCAGTCTGCTGCTCTTAATAACTCTAACCCTCTGCTTGAGCGGCTGAAACCGTTCAGATTCTCCTGGACTTTGGGGAAAGTTGAGCTGTGAATCAACTTGCTGTGGTTGTGTTTTCAGGTAAGGCGCTGACCTTCCTGCTGCTGCAGCCCCCCAGCCCCAAACTCCCCCCCCACAGCACCATCCGCCGCACCGCCATCGATCTGATCGGCCGCGGCTTCACCGTCTGGGAGCCGTACATGGACGTGTCGGCGGTGCTCATGGGGCTGCTGGAGCTGTGTGCCGACGCAGAGAAGCAGCTGGCTAAGTGAGTCTCTCACACACACACACACCTGAACGCAGCTTAGCTAAATCAATGCTAAGGTGACCTGCTTCATACCAGAGCTGAGAACCAATCAAACATCTGATCTGACGTGGGACTGGAGGCTGAACTTCAAACAGATCAGCTGGTTCTGATTTTAAGCTTCTTACTGCTAGAAAATAATATGTAAAGAAAAAATGTTGCTCCTGTTTATAAAAAATACAAACATATTTCTGTAGATTTTCATCAGTATTACATAATTTGGCTCAGAGATTCATGACTTCAGTTTGTCTTTATTTCTCTCCAGGTGTCCAATAAAAAATAAACCACTTCTCACTTCCACTATGGCACTAAAAACAGATCATTTTTCATGTACCATGTTAGCATTTTGGCTAACTTTGAAAACAAAATAATTTTTTTAGATAAATACTGAAGCGCTTGTTTACCTGAATGTCTTGTAAAATTTCAGTTGAATGTAGTTCAATGTCTGTGTTGATGTTTTGGTCAACACAGACATTGTTGACAATATTCTGTTATAGCAAGTCGATATGGTTTAATTTAGCACTATAGCATTGGCTTTTGCTAAATAACATATTGGTGTAGCGCTTTAGCATTATCAGATTTGTTCCACTAAATTGTAGCCGATATTCTGCAGTCTCAATGTTCATGTTGCATTTTATTCGACTTTCACGTCATTGATCATCATTGGTCATCATTCTGCACCAGAAGAAGCCAGATGTTGCAAATTGCAATGTAAACAACGGCTAAAGCTAGCAGTGGAGAGGATGGCTGAAAACAGAGGCACACCACACTTTTCAGATATTTATTTTTCCTGCAGGTTTGAGGTGCGTTCCTGCTCCTTCACGCCTGAATCTGATTGATTATCAGATCAAACATCTAAAATACCCAAAAAGTGACTAAATGAATATAGTTGCTCTGAGTTCTGCCAGGCCTTTTCTGATCCGCTCGGCTTCCAGACCCTCAGTAGCTCTGAGTTCTGCCGGGCCTTTTCTGATCCGCTCGGCTTCCAGACCCTCAGTAGCTCTGAGTTCTGCCGGGCCTTTGCTGATCCGCTCGGCTTCCAGACCCTCAGGGTTGTTTAATTGATCATTGTGCTGATCTGATTGGCTGATTCTGATCCCGTTAACGCTGTCAGCCGTTCCAGAGCCGACTCTCTGAGTTATGGAGGCGCTGCTGTAATCTGATTGGAGGACATTATGATGATGTAACGATGTCTGTCCCGTTCTGACTGCCGCCGCCTTCAGACGGTTGTGGGTTGAAATCCCAGCAGGCAGAATGCCTCGGTTCATCGCAGACGCGTTTTTATTGTCGTTCTTTTGACTTATGACCTTTTAAAATAATGTATTTATTTACAGAAGCTCCTTTCAGATGCCATTAATCTTCCAGCCCTGAAGCCATTACTGCTGGTCCTAATGCTGCCGTCTGTAGCGTTTTGCTGCAACAACATTACCAGATGTAACCTAATAAACTTTATTTATTCTTCATGACACAATAACCCACCGTCAGGCGCAGCAGTAGCAGTCAGTTCCCCATCACCTCACAAGCTGACAGGTTTTATTGTTACCTTTAAAACGACTAAATGTTTTATTATTGCAGTTTTTCCTGCTGATTTGGTTATTATGATGTAACAGGAAGTAGAAAAATCTGTTTTTAAATGATGGTTTCATTTATGAAAGGAAGAAGCTTCCAAAGCAACCTGATCATTTCTGGGTTTTTTCATCTTCTTTTAATAAAAATTACATTTTTATTGTTTTTAATTTGCATAAAGAACATAGTAAATAAAAAAATGACATTTAAGGGGTTAAAAAATGATGTGCAGCTTTACACAAAAACAAAATGTCTGATTATCACCGGGCGTCTGAAGTTAAATCCAACTGAACTTTGATTGTTTTATATCAGTAAAAATTACCAAAATTATTTTTATTTGCTAAAAACTCCAGAAAACTTTGGAGAAAAATGTGAGATTTTTTTTTGCTTTCTCTAATTTATTTGAATTGTTTAAATGTGATGAATATTTATTATTCTTAAAAGCTCAGTTACTTACTGATCATCTATTATTTTATACATTAAACAAATGTATTAAAATTAGGGGATTTTTGTGAAATTAGTGGCATTTCAAAACAGTAAATTTAGTTATATTTTAGTTTATTTTGTCCCTTCTGCAGAATGAAGAATATTATCACAATATATTACTAATGACTGATTTCATGTAATCTTGATTTATTTTAGTTCATTTGTTTTGTTTTTGTCTCCAAAGTGGAGCTGGAAAAGTTTGAAAACTTACCTTGAAAATTATTGAAATGTGTTGGAATTTTTACGCTGTAAAAACACAAAATTTTACCAAATCTTTTTGGTTTGGTTTAGCTCAAATATCTGTTTCTTAAATAAAACAAATCAAACTTACAAATAATTTTTCAGCAAAATATCTCATCTTGTTTTAAGTCAATAATTCATGAATACTGATTAAAAAATGAAGTACAAATTACTTCACTTAAAACATTTTCCCTTGTTTTAAGTGAAATAATCAGGAGTTGAGTTTATTGTTGGATGGATTTCCATGCAGCTGACCAGCAGTCAGGCTTTTTGTCTGCGATGCAGTGTGTGTGTGTGTGTGTGTGTGTGTGTGTGTGTGTGTGTGTGTGTGTGTGTGTGTGTGTGTGTGTGTGTGTGTGTGTATGTGTGTGTGTGTGTGTGTGTGTGTTAATCCCTTTTCAACTGGAAAAGATTTTTAAAGCTTCCAGAGAATAAAAACCTTCAGAGGGATTTCTGGATGCCACTCAAGTCTCAAAATATGCTTTAAAAATAGAAAAAATGTTTTTGTTTGTGATGCTAAAAATGAAAGTGGAAAACAAAAATCCTTCAGTCGTTTTCACGAGCTGGCAGGATTTCTAAAGATCCTGATAAAAAGTGACTCATCAGAAATATTATTAAAACCAAATCTTCAGCGGTGAAGAGATGACCTTATGACCTTAGCAGTTTCTGATGTCTTTCCACCCTGGCGTTGTGTTCAGACTATCAAACTGCTCAGACTATCGATGGTTATTTGAATCATTCAAATCGTCTCTTCAGATGTTTTCTGTTATAATCCAGTTTGTTGAGTCAAACTGCATCTCAGCAGTCGGTTCAGAAACCTTCCAGTAAATCAATCTGTGAGCCTGCTGGCAAACCAACCGGTTAGCCCATCTGCACCCGACTGGGGGAACCAATCAGTAAGTCAGTCAGTCAGTCAGTGCCTAAACACACACACACACACACACACACACTGCCAGTTCCTTACAGCGGTGGCTCCCTGTCATGTGACTGGGTTGTTCTCTCCTCCCTCCCAGTCAGAAATCAATATCTGTGCGACTCTGTATCGACTGGGTAATGTCAGCGCGCTATTGGCTGTGAATGCAGCCATGTTGCCAGGTTCACACATGCTGGAGTCTCTGCAGAAAGCTGAGAGTTCAGCAAGACGGAGCGTTTCAGTCTGAGTCACGGTCCGGTTCAGAGCTGCAGCGGATCAGAACCACACCGGATTATAGAGGCTTAAACCTGACCCATTCTGAAAATATCAAACTTTATTACCTGGTTATTTATATAACACAGGGCTGGACAATAAATCAATAACTATATATATATATCACAATAGACATGTGACCAATATCAATAAATAATACAGCTGATAGAATATTCCTCCAATCCAGAACCGCACAGGATTCTGGGAGATGTAGGCAGAGGAAACTCTTTAGCTGCTAAACCTCTCACAGCTAGCTAAGCTAGGTTGGTGGCATCAGCTAACTTGCTCTTTGGTTGCCTAGCAACAGCCTGCAGAGTAACTTACTAAGTCGTTCACTCTTTGGTTGCCTAGCAACAGCCTGCAGAGTAATTGACGCAGCAGCAGTTTCAGGTTTCGTCTCATAGCTGCTTAAAAAAAAAAAAAAAAAACGGCATTGAGTTAAAAGTGATTAAAGCAGGAAATGTCACGGCTTGGCAGAATTTCTGATATTTAAAACAAAAGCTAATCAAAAATGATTGACATCGACTGATATTGTGGTAAGTTTCCCAGCCGTATTGTCCAACAATATGGCTGCAAGTAGCATTGTACGTCTAGCCCAACAGTCACATTTTAACACTTCCATATGTGGAACTGAATCGTATCCAATTGGTTTCAAATCGTTTGCAGTCTAAACTGTCATGACACTTTATCCAACTTTTATGTCATTGAACTGGTGCATTGTGGGAGTTTAGTCTCATATAAATGAACTATAAACATGAATAAATTCATTTTTATTCTCCTTGAACTGAACTTTGAACAAGTTTCTGTTAAATTAACTTTTCTGACTGTATTTAATGATTCAATTGACTGAAAGAACATTAATTTTAGTTAAATTGGAACTTTGTGATCTTTTTGATTAAAGAAAGAAAAATAAATCTTTAATTTACAGTCAGATTTTTTTACAGGTCATCACCTCTTCATTTTTTAAGTTTTTACTCACTTGTCACACATCATGACAGCCTGTGACGAAGTAATTTTATGTATTTTTTGTAATATTTCTGTGTTCTAACATTGATCAATCAGAATCTTTTGTCTCTGGTGATAATCTGGATTATTTCTGCCCATGTTTGGCTCATTAATCTCGGCCGGCCGCGGCTCCGTCAGCTCAGCTTCACATCATCGCTGCGACTGTTTCCAATTACCTCCAAATGAAACGCTCAGTTCTGCTGACAAATTGCCGATATATTAGCGGCGTTAATTAGCGGCTGTGGCGAGATGTCACTTCCTGTGTGAGGGGTGTGTGTTCAGCTGTGTGTGTGCCTGTTGCCTGTTGCATTGTGGGAGTCCATTATGCTGTCGCCTGCTGAATGGCTCCCATTGACTCGGCCCTGACATTATAAGCTGCTGCTAATCTCTTCACTCCATATATTAGCGAAACTCAACCTTTCTTCTTCTTCTTCTTCTTCTTCTTCTTCTTCTTCTTCTTCTCCTGAAGCGGCTCAGCGTCTCAATCCTTCTCTGAATCAACCGTGTGCAACAGTTTGGCTATGAATATCTGAATAATTATTATAAATAAAACCAGTAATTTAAATCAAAATCAGGAAGCTTCTTAAAGGGCCAGAATGTATTTATAAAATCCAATAAAAACTGTTAAAATTTTAATAAATAGCTGCGTCTGATTTAATGAGATCTACTGAACTTTTTAAGTTGTTCAGTCATTTCAGGATTTCTTTGTTTTGCATTTAAAATAATAGATTTTGGTTTTAATTTAGAAATATTTGCACTTCTGTACAATAGTAAATGTGAAATGTCACTTTCACGTTGCTAGGTAACCAAAGAGTGAGAGAGTTAGTAAGTTGCTCAGCAGGTTGCTAGGTAACCAAAGAGTGAGAGAGTTAGTAAGTTGCTCAGCAGGTTGCTAGGTAACCGAAGAGTGAGAGCGTTAGTACGTTGCTCAGCAGGTTGCTAGGTAACCAAAGAGTGAGAGTGAGAGTGTTAGTACGTTGCTCAGCAGGTTGCTAGGTACCCAAAGAGTGAGAGAGTTAGTAAGTTGCTCGCTGTACGTTTCTCTGGAGTCTGGAGGACCGATTAAGAAATGATGGCGGACCAGATTTGGCCCCCGGGCCTTGAGTTTGATCCATGTTACAGGAGTGGAGTTTTGGGTTCTGGATGTTCTGATCCAGTGTTTGTTTCCTCAGCGTCACCATGGGTCTGCCTCTCAACCCCCCGGCTGACTCGGCGCGCTCCGCCCGCCATGCCCTGTCGCTCATCGCCACCGCCCGCCCGCCGGCCTTCATCACCACCATCGCCCGCGAGGTGAGGCCAGAACCTCCAGCAGCAGCAGGTCCGTTTTGATCCCGATGTTCTGAGTCAGTCTGGTCGGTTTCCTCCAGGTTCACCGGCACAACGCGGCCCAGGCCAACTCCCAGTCCCAGCAGAACGTCCACACCACCACGCTGGCCCGGGCCAAGGCCGAGATCCTCCGGGTCATCGACATCCTGATCGAGAAGATGCCCGGAGACGTGGTGGACCTGCTGGTCGAGGTGAGCAGAACCAGAGGTCTGGACGCTCTGGGTCCACTGGTTCTGCTGGTTCTGATGACGGTTCCTCTGGTTCCAGGTGATGGACATCATCATGTACTGCATCGAAGGCTCTCTGGTGAAGAAGAAAGGACTGCAGGAGTGTTTCCCCGCCATCTGCAAGTGAGTGTGTGTATTGATGTGATCAGTCGCCGTGAACTGATGGAGTGTCTGACCGCTGGCAGAGGTCAGAGGTCACTTCACACTTGGGTTTGTTGCAGGAAGCAGGTCAATATGTTTGATTGTGTCTGTGAGCTTGTGTTGGTTTGATCTGTGGTGTACTGGGGTCAGAGGTCATGTGTTTGTTTCGTGCATCAGGCTGTGCACGCATCTTAAAAAGGTCTTAAATGTGTAAATCTAAAGTTAATGCCTTAAAATGTCTTTTGTTAAGTCTTTAAACGTCTTAAACGTTATTAAATCGTAAAAAGTCTTAAACTTTGTTAAGTATCTTAAACATTGTTGTCGCTGCTGCCGCCTGCCCAGGTTCTACATGGTGGGTTACTGCGACCGCAGCCATCGCATCGCCGTCGGCGCGCGCCAAGGATCGGTGGCGCTCTACGACGTTCGCACGGGAAAATGTCAGGTAGGAGCTGGACCAGCATCCAACCATCCATCCATCCAATCATCCATCCAGTTACCAGACCGGAAGTGGTCAGAGAAAAGGGGGCGGGGCTTATGCAGCAAGGTTTCTGGGTCGGGAACCTAACCTGCTCCTTCTTCCTCTTCACCACACTGCGCCCCTCTATCCCTCCATCCATCTCTCTTTCCTTCCCTTTAACCTGTTTTCATGTTTCTGTTTCCAATAAAACTCTCCGTTCTTTGAAATGAAAGATTCGCTCAGCGGCTCTGAAACGAGGAGAACAGTTTAACTTCCCAGGATTTTTTCTCAGTAATTGATTAATGACAAAGCAGTGACTCTGTTAATCATGTTCCTGTTTGATTGTGTGAGATGCAGTTTGTGAGCTGTTCCTTGTTTGTGTGTTTTCCCTGTCGGTGTGTGTGTGTGTGTGTGTGTGTGTATTTGTTGGTAATTTGCTGCGTATTGATTTTCAGTAACCTGAGCAGTCTAGTCTGGTGGAGGGGGTCATTTATATCTGAAAACAGCATGGCCCGATTCAGCCCACATCTCCTTTGATTCTGTGTGTGTGTGTGTGTGTGTGTGTGTGTGTGTGTGTGTGTGTGTGTGTGTGTGTGTGTAAAGGCTGGGAAACACTTCTGTGTGGTATTTCCACTAATTAACATTTAATAGACAATGGACCTGCGGGAACTGTGTGTTACAAGTGTTTTATTTCAAGTGAAGCAGAAAGCTTTCGTCTTGATTAATAGAGTTCAAAATCTTTAAGGTTTTATTAATTCTGAATCTTATTGATTCTGCTGCTTCTTGGTGCTTTGAATAAAGTCTTCAGCAGAAACAGCAGGATGATTCTCTGGCTGGTTTTGAAAGCAGTGGATCAAGTGTTGGAAAGGAAAACAGAGAAAAGGTTGAAACTCATCAGTTTTTCTTACTGTGGTTAAAAAAGTGAAGTTAACAAACTTTACCAACAGTGGTGGGAATCGCTAACTAAAACGTTAGCAGCGCTAATCTTAAAATACTAGTAAACTTAAACATTAGTTCCCCAAATGCTAAACCGCTGCACCAACATCGTATTTACCAGAAGCTAATGCTAAAGCGCTAAATCTGCACTGCATTTAGCAAAACTATCGCTAAAGTGCTAAATCAACATGGTATTTTATGGAAACACTTAAGCGCTACAGCAACACAGTGGAAGCTATTGGTGAAGTGTTATTTCAGTTGGCATTTAAGCTAACGCTAAAGCAGTATACCAACATGGTATTTGGCAAAAGCTAATGTAAATGCATTCTACCAACACAGCATACAGTTTAAACAAGATTTTTTAAAAAGCTGCTCCTGAAGCTTTCCAGTTGTAAGTTCCAAAACGTATCTTTTTTAAAAATAAGTTCTGTTAGTGACTTTTAAAATCTCGGTATCAGAAAGCTGCTCATGCTTAAACACAAATATCCTCCAATGGAAGCGCAACATGTTGAAACTTTTCACATTTGGAGTTTTTTTCAGTGTGTTAAAGCTGGAGACGGAAAGACACTGACTGCTAATAAAGACTCTGCAGAACTCCAGTTCAGAAAATCAAAACCTTTAAAGAGGTTTATGTTTATTCTTAACCTAGTCGGATACATCAGAGGGATCAGAACCGGTCCGATTGGGTTTCCTAGCAGTTGTGATGAAGAGAAGAAGAAGAAGAAGAAGAAGAAGATGAGTTTGTGCTGCTAATCCCGCTCAGCCGGAGCGTTTCCAACCGTAGCGTAGCGGCTCGCTGCAGGACCATCTGCCGCGGCTTTGATCAGCCTCCGTGAACAACTCTTTGTCAGCTGCGTCACTCGCTGTGTGTTTCTGTCCAGCTGCCCACTCTGCCTTTTTAACAGACTCTACCCACTCCACTAATTGAACACAAAGAGAGCGGCGCCCAGATCTCTCCCCTCTCCGCTGCATCTGTTTCTTTCTGGGACGCTTTGTGCATCCTGTCATCCGGCAGCGACCTGGAGAATCACCTTTCTCCTGATGACACAAACACAACATTAGCATCACAATGGTGGCAGTTTGTTCTTTTATTCATGGCTCCAGCCTCCAGAAAACTGCTTACTGTAGTCCTGACTCTTTCATCCAACGCTCATAATGTGTCCCAAATCTACAAAATAAATACTAACTAGAGAATTTCTGCCAAATTGTTCATGTCGGTTGGAATGCAGCTGGAAATTAGCATCAATGCAAATATCTTACTACACTTTAAGGCAACATATAGGAGCTTCTTTAAGTCAATAATTCCCTAATATTGATAAAAAGTTCCACTGGCAGATTAATGCAACTTTAAGGAATTATTGACTTAAAACTCTCAGATGTGTTGCTAAAAAGTTATTTTTAAGTTAGTTTTATATTTTACAGTGCACTAGCATGACTTAGCCTTACTCCACTCAGAATGCTAAGTGTGGCTAAGTAAATGCTAATGTTAGCATGAGGGCTACCAGTAGCATGTTGACTCAACCAGCAGGTTGAGTAGCGATAGCAGACTAGCACCCACTGATAAATCTCTGCAGTGTGATGAGCAAACAGGAAGTGGTTTTCTGCGCTGCGCTCTGATTGGCTGGTTGGACGGTGGGCAGCCCACTGTGACACACTGACCCACTCAGATCATCATAGATATGAAAGCATCAAAGTTTCATTTTGCTGCTGCAGATCATCAGATCCTCTGAGAGAAATTTTATTTTATCTTTTATTTCAGCAAAATGAATTCAATAAAACATTTATCTGTATTTTAGAAACAGTTCAACATGTGAGGATCTTTGTCTTGTTTTACTTCATATATTTTAGTGTTTACAGAAACTATTAAAGTTAATTAATTACAGTTAATGTTTAATTTTATTAGATCTTTTCAATCAGTTTGCTACCAGAAATCTTTCCTTCCAACAGCATCATATCAATAATAACAATACAAGAATTTGAATTAATGAGTTGCAACATTTAATTTCCATCTGAGATCAGTTTAGTATTTTAAATTTGAATTTAATATCCAGAAAACTGTTGTATGTAAATCCTGAAGAATCGCTTTTAATTTCTGTCACATTTTTTAATTTAATGTACAAAATGTTTCTGTTCAGTAACAACCATATTAAAGTGATAAATAAATTAGTTTTATTGAGTGCAGTGTCTGTAAAAAGTATTCATGCCCTTTGAATTTTTAGTCTTTTTGTTTATTGCTTTTATAAATTGATCTTGATCAATAATTTTTAGATTTTTTTAACAGAAAAAATCAAATTAAAACCTTTTAATGTCAAACTTTAACTGATTTCTACAAAATATTTAACATAAATTAAATTTAGTTTAGTATTTTAGTCGTTTTCCTCCATTCTGTCTGTTAAGCTGCTCCAGGTCTGGGCTTTGACTAGGCCGCTTCAGGTCCTCCATATTCTTGTCTTCAGAGCGTTTTGGAGCAGCTTTAGCTGGATGCTTCGGGTCGTTGACCGACTTTTATCAAAGAGAAGCCGCTGAAACAAAGTATCAGTCAGGGTAAGGATACTTATCCAAAGACGGATCCGAATCGATTCAGAAACAATTTATGGTTCAAAAACAATTTCTTTAATCCAACTGTTGAGATTCAGTCTAAATAAAACAATTTAAATGAAAATAGTTTTAAAATAGTATCAAAATCCATCAGTTTATATTTAAAATATAAAATCCACTATTTAAATGACCAGCATGACGTTAGCTTAGCTGCCTGGCTTTTATTAAAGAAAACATGTCAAACAATTATTCAGAATATTATTTTAGAAAAACTAATGGGATTAATTGGATCATTGAGCGTTTGAATCGATTCCCAGGAGGATCTGTTTGTTTTTAAAGGATAAATGTTGCATTTTATTCAGTCCGTCTGTAACTGATGGGTTCTGGCCTCGTTTCTTCTCCTGGTACCGACCCGCTGCTCTTTGTGCTGCAGCACTGGGAGGTTCTGTGTCCTTCAGTTGATCCTGACCCGGTTCAGGAATGTGTTCTGGTCCCGTTTCCCTCCAGGATCCAGCAGGACTCCCTCCGTCCTGCAGGTTATCAGGGAGAAACCAGAATAATTCTCCGTCCCTCTGCTGGAATCTAATCAGGTTTCCTCAAATAAAGCAGGAGGGACTGAATGAAAATATGAGCTTTCTGATGTTCTGGTTATGATTTGAGGCGGTGGTCGCCCGCGGCAACGCGCCGTGTTAATCTCATCTGGAGGTGAGCGCTGGTAATCCCAGTCACAGGAGTTTTTATTGCGTTACGCGTCCTGCAGCTGGTGGGAGCGGTTATTGCTTTACGCGCGGCGCGGCGGCGGCCGGATCCGGTCCCCAGAGTTCTGGAGGCATCTGTTGGCCCAGAAGCAACAATCTGGTGGGGCCCGGTTCTCCAGAGACGGGTCCAGGAAACCCAAACCTGGGCAGAACCGTCCAGAGGTTGATTTCACTGAGCATTTTAAAGGTTAGCAAAAGCGCTAAACAAACTGCTAGCTGCATTATTAGCATATCATGAAGCTCCAAAGCTAGCATGACAACATGAGGAAATAAAATAGTTTCTTAACTGTTGTGGTTTGTTAGCTCACTGTTCTGTTTAACATCTACAACTGAAGGAAAGTAAAACTTGTAAAAATTAATTTAGGGGAAGATAAATGTTTCTTTCCCAGGCTTTTATTTTGAAAGGTCTCCTGTTTCCTCTGCAGAACATCCACGGCCACAAAGGTCCGATAACGGCCGTGTCGTTCGCACCTGACGGCCGCTACCTGGCCACCTACTCCAACGCCGACAGCCACATCTGCTTCTGGCAGGTAAAGGATCATTCAGAGTTTTATCAGACATTCGCACCAGCCAGAAATCCTGGGTAATATTTTTTATTTGTTTTTCAAAGCTTTAATAACAGAAACATTTATCAGATGGTTTCCTGGATGAGCAGCAACACGTGTGAATAATAAACAGAAACGCCTCCCTGCTCTTCCCAGAACTGTTGTTTTAAATGAAAGGTCTTTACGACCTCTGACATGGCTCCCTGCGCCACACACACCCATGCACGCACACAAACACAGAGTAATGGCATTACTGTAAGCATAAACCACTGCAAGCGCCGGCAGGACGGCTGCTGTGGTAATTAGCAGGCAGACGCTTTGTCGGTGTGTAGGTGTGTGTGTGTGTCTGTGTGTGTGTGTTCAATGTGTGTGTGTGTGTGTGTTCAGTGTGTGTGTGTGCTTGGGGGGGGGTCGGGTTTCTCCTCCATGTTTTTTTTCTCCTTCAGAATCTGAACTGGTCCAGTTTCAGTCTCTTGCTGGTTCCACAGATCTTACTGGGTACAAACTGGAGATCCAAACTGGAATCGGCTCCATTACCAGTTTATATAGTTGAACCAGAACCAGAACTGCCCATGATTAGCTCTGGTTCTGGTTCTGGTTCTTTTAATTCAGCTAATTTAAAGGATTAAAAGGCTTTTATCTCATGTTGTGAGTCCAGAAAATACAGAAAGTCATTTAACTGGTAGGAGGTTCTGTAAGGTTCTGTAAGGTTCTGTGAGGTTCTGTAAGGTTCTGTAAGGTTCTGTGAGGTTCTGTAAGGTTCTTTGAGGTTCTGTAAGGTTCTGGAAGTTCTGTAAGGTTCTGTGAGGTTCTGACAGGTGACGGTTTGCTGTCGGTTCCCAGATGAACACCAGCCTGCTGGGCAGCATCGGCATGCTGAACTCGGCTCCTCAGCTGCGCTGCATCAAGACCTACCAGGTTCCTCCGGTCCAGCCCGCCTCGCCCGGCTCCCAGAACCACCTGAAGCTGGCCCGCCTCATCTGGACCTCCAACCGCAACGTCATCCTGATGGCCCACGACGGCAAGGAGCATCGCTTCATGGTGTGATCGGGCCGGGCCCACGAACCCGGAGCTGAGCCACGGTTTGGGACCAGATTCTACTGACGGTTCTGATAAAAAAGAAACAAATACGTTTCTGAATGTAGCGCAGAGCTACGGAAGACAATTAGTACCAGAAAACAGGAAAAAATCATTCTGGCTTTTTTCTCAGAATCAGGATTGTTCAGATTGATTCAGGAAGTTCAAGAAGCAATTCTGAGGAAAAAGGCAGATTTCTTTAATTTTCTAAAAATTCTGAATTTTTTTCCCCAAATTCCTTACTTTTTTCTGAAAATACCTTTTTTTCCCAAAATGTATTCAAAGTTCTGAATTTTTGTCCAAGAATATGACTTTTTTTTTTATTTTTCTTTTTTAATTTTCTGTTTATGCTTCATCAGGAAATATGAGAAAAAAGTCTTGATTTATTTTTTTTTTCCATTGGCACTAATCTTCCTCCGTAGAGAAGCATCTGGAGGTCCAAACCCAAACTCAGGTCCAGGTTTGGCTCCTGTTTTATCCGCTACAGTTGATCATGTTGAAGGAATTTCAATTTTGTTTTTTTGTTTTTTAATAATTTTCATTTATTTCTGTTGGTTCATATTTATTTGCTGCTGTTTATTTAAAGTTTTTATTTAGTTTTTGTTCTGAATCAAAGTTTCTCACCATAAAACCGTCGACATTCTGGATCCGTTTCTGTTTCCATCATCTTCAATCTTCATGTGTGTGTGTGTAGGTGTGTGTGTGTGCGTGTGTGTGTGTGTTTCACCATTAAACACACATTCTCACCTCAGAGTCACGGTTCCAGTTGAGACGCTGCAGCCAGAAAGTGAAACATAAAATGACTTTTCTTTTAATCTGAGTTGGGTTTATGTTTAATCTCGTGTTCAGATTATTTATCGTTTGTATTTTCCTGGTGATTATTGAACCTCTTCCTGCTGTAATCGCTCGGTGTGAGCAGAGCTGCCGTTTCCGTGGCTACAGTGAACGTCTCGTCCCGTTTGTCGTGCTTCTCGCCGCCGCAGTTAAAAAGTTTTTTATTTAAAACATAAAGTGACCGATGGAAATCAAAATGTTTACAACATGACTAGCGTGAAGCAGGTTGTGCAGCGAAAGAGTTGATCTCTTGGCTTTATGTGCAAGGCGGCCATGTTGGATTCTCAAATGCAGGTTTGGATATTTGAAACGAGGAGTAAATATCAATAATGATACTTCTGGTATTCGTTCTGACACGTTTCAGAACCGCTGCTTTAACAGTTCACTAGAACTTTTGTTGGTACAAAAATCTGAGTTCAGAAAAACCAGGAAATGTTTCAGTCAATTCAGATTTTTAGTTTTTCCTTTTGGTTTATTTTTTCTAGACTTTCATTACCAAACTGAACGTTTCCTGCTTTCAAATTTCTCCAAATTTTTTTTTTCCTTTTAATAAACTGTTGAAGTTTTTCTGTAAAAAGTGAAACTTTGACCCAAAATGTTGTGAAAAGTCAAACTTTCCACCATTGATTCCAGTAAATAACTATATTATTCATTGGAAAATCTCACCGATTATTTCAGATAAAAATTCACTACAGACAAACTTGTTTGTTTAAAACATTTTGTAAATCAGTTTTACTTCAACCTGTTTCATGATTATCTGGTAAAAACTTGTATATTTTGCACAATTTAAAAATTTTTTTCTTGTTTTGTTGATTCTTTGTGTTAGACGTTTTATTGAATGTTTTTATTCGGCGTCCTGCTGTAAAATGTGGTCAAGCTTTTAGTTTTATTCAGAGGAAACTATCTACATATAGATCTATATAGAGTTGTATCTAGGAAGCCGTTTCTGTGGGAAGCTTCTCTGGCGTCGCACACCTGTAAACCGGAGCGCCAAAGCTTTTCACAGCTTCTTCTTCTCCTTAAAGCAGCTTCTGATCGCAGGGATTTCTGAGGCGACCTGACAGCTCTGAGATCTTAATCTCTCCCTCTCTGCAGCACTCTCTTAGCAGTTTGAGGAAAAATGTTTGCTGCGCCTCCCGGGGGAGACGGGTGAGAAAAATACGGGAGGCAGAGAGTAAGTAAGGAGGATCAGAGCATCCGAGCGGAAAAACCCAGAAGAAAAGTACAAACCAGAGAAACTTCTGCTTTCCTCAGATATTATTTACAGAAAACAAGCGAATCTCTCAGCTGTTTGATTTGTTTACAGTAATTTGGTGTTGATGTCGTATGAAGTGATGCATGTTTATGAGCTTCGCTCCACAGCTGCTGAAATCTGATCAATGTGTCGTATTGAAACGTGACTTGATGTTTAATAAAGATGAAAACTACAGTTTGTCTCCATTTCTTCTAAAACATTTCAGCAGAAGGTCAGGTAAAATCTCTGAACTTGTTTTGGTTTTAGTTGGTTGATTTAGTTCAGGTTTTTAAAGTTTAATTTCTGCTTTTAGTTCATCTGAATTACATCAAACTTTGGAGTTTGTAACTGGTTCAGAACAAGATGTCTGTTCAAAGGTAAAACAGAGATAAAGTCAAATTTCACCAAATATTTAACCTGTCAGGAGAAATACTGCTGCTAAGAGCAGAAGATTGGAGACCTAGCAAACAGGCACCCTGTGGAGACATTTAAAAGCAGTATTTGGATTTTCCAGTCGTTGGCGTGAACTCTGGAGCTGTTCGCATGCAAATGTGAACGCTAAGTGGACCGGAGACCGCTCCAAAAGCAGGAAGTGAACTGCAGCCCAGGTCATTCCGGGTAAATGCAGCCAAAACTATCGTGTTAGCTTAGCGCTAGTGGGAAAAATGGCTTGAACTATTTTTATTCAAAGAAAAATCCTACAATCGCTAAAACCTGATGCTACTCCATTTTTGTTCCTATTTGGTGAAGAAGGAAGTTGAGGTTTTTGTGTTATTTCCTTCAGTGGTTGTTGGTGCAGCGCCCCCGCAGGCGAGGAGGGGAACATGTTTAAATCCAAGCAAATGATGTTATGAACAGGAAAAAAGCTAAAATTTAAGTAAAAATAAAGATACATCTATAGATAGATGGTTAATTTCAGTTTACATTCACAGATTTCATTTTCTTTTGCCTGTTATGGATAAAAAGCAGAAACAGTCGAAGATTTCAAAGTATTTTTTTTTTTCAGTTTTAATAATTTATTATTAAAGTTAAAACAGAATACCTGAATATACCTGGAACTTCAATCACATTTCTCCGTCTAAATCCTGGAATTGATCCGATCAGTTCAGGAATAATTCAGATTATTTAATGAGAAAACTCAGACCTTTGGTCTTTTTCATTAATCTTTTATTTTAACAATTTAGTCTGGTTTTCAGCATCAAATTTTGAAGTATTTCTGAATTTATCTTTGTGTATAAATATTACATTTTCAAGCAGGTTTTGTTAATTTAGCGGCTTCTTGTTTCGTCCAAGTTTAGTTTCTGAGAACAGTTAAAGTTTTGGGTTTTTTGTCATGAAACAATCGTTCATTCAGTGTAACTTCGCACCTGAAACGCGAGCAAACTGCTGGAAACTTCTGCAGATCAAACTCTTCAAAGGTCCACAGGTTGTTTTGAAATTGTCAGATAAGAAATGATGAGAAAAATGTTGAGCTGCAGCTGATCAATACGATCGATAACCTGATGGGGGTCGAGACTGGAAACTGATTAAAGGCAGACGGAGGAAATCCTGCAGGAAAACCCAGAAATGAAAGACAAAATACAGACAAGGTGAGATAAACGAAGCAAGAGGTCAAAGGTCGGAGCAATTAGTGGGATCTTCTGATTGATTTGAGGGGAAAAATTCAGCTGAAGTTCATAATTTGAGTTTATGAAGGAGGGATGATCATTAAAGAGTCTGCAAAGGTGTAAATATTTTCTCACCGTTTTGTATTTGACCATAAATGTTCATAAAATCTCAAACTTTATGCTTTAGCGTCTCATTTTCCTCTGGGTTCAGGTTGTTTGACTTGTTTATTTTCTGCTGTTTTCTGTATTTCTCCATTATTGATGTTCCCAAAAAGTTGCTTTTCCCTCTCAGATACAAACAGATTAACCAAAGAGCCGCCGTTGTTTCAGATCAATACGATCTCACAGCAGGATGTGAGAAAAACTCTGCAAATGTTTAGTCACAACTATACGACCCAGTTACAGTACAGCAGCTTTAAAGTTTTTATTTCAGTAATCTTTTCAAATGGGTCTAAATACTGTATATATTTCATTTTATATGTTTTTACTCTTAACATTGATTTAGGCTCCTCTGTTCAGATCTTTGTTTTGTTTAAACCTTCTGTGACCGGTGGACTTCTGCGCTGTGTGTAAAGTGGAAACAAACCACAAAGCACCAAGTCTGGGTTTGGAGGCTCTCCGTTTATTAACCTGTCAATCGGGAGATATTAGCATTAGCACA
>CAEFZX010003644.1:0-42706 GCA_903066825.1 Alfaro cultratus
GAGGACGTCTTGTCTCCATGAGGACATGTTGTCTTCAGGAGGACATGTTGTCTCCAGCTGTCCTCTCTACTCTGTGCAGTCGGTGGGAGCGGCGATGGGGAGACGGGAGACGTGGCAGCAGAAGAAGACAGAGAGGAAGTGTTCACAGTGGAGATCCACAGAGGGCCCCACGGCCTGGGACTGGCCCTGGTGGACGGGACGGTGAGACACCAGGACAGTAATCACTCCTTAGCTTCTCTACATCAGAACACCATCTTTATTCTGCGATGTTGCAGCAAACGGCACTGAGGATGAGCGGCATCTACGTGAAGTCGGTGGTTCCCGACTCTCCAGCGGCTCGCTGTGGGAAGCTGAGGACCGGCGATCGGATCCTGGCCGTCAACGGCGCCAGCCTAGTCGGAATGGAATACAGCATGTAAGACAGCAGAGTCCTGACAGCTGCATTCGCCCTGCATTCACTCTGCATTCACTCTGCATTCATTCTGCATTCNCAGTTTAGCAGTATCCTAATCGGCTGCCATCTACTTTCAGAGGCAGAGAGCTGATTCGTTCAGCAGGAGACGCTCTGAGGCTGCTGGTGGCAAAGATGGACGCCAGCTGCAGCTGCAGCAGCAGGAATGCAGCTGCAGCTACATGCTGAGAGCAGAGAGAGTTTTCTCCTCCGACTGCAGCGCCAAGCCGAGGTTCACTGGATCCACCAGACCATCGTCGCTGCTACAAACCTGCTTTCTGCTGCTGCAGCTTCTGTCTGGCCTGCAAATTGGGAGGAAAACCTGCGACTGCTGCAGCTGCTGCAGCTGCTGCAGCTTCAGGCTCAGATCCAAACGTTTGCTGTAAACATGTGAAAGAAGCAGCAGCTCAGTAATCTGTAAAATATTTTCAGGTTCTGCTGCCTTCATGTTTTGTAAAAACTGAATCGTTTCAGCGCCGCTGTTGTTCAGTGAAACTGGATTTATTTAAATGTTCTTTTGATCTCATAAAGATTTTGACTTTATCAGCTTCATTATTTTATAACATCTGAGTTTACTCTGGGTTCATAACTGTTTTATAGTTTTGTAAAAGTCATAATTCTCCTGAAGAACAAAGTTTAGTTTCTAATCATCTCATTTAACAGGAAGTTTTAGATGTTTGGTTTTACTCTCTCCAACTGGAAATATGAACAAAGTTCATCTCCATAAATGAAAAAGTTCATTTATTTTAGTAATTCAGATTAAGAATGGAATCTTGATAATATCTGATTTTTGTAGATGATGGCTTCCAGATAAACACTGCTGACTCAGACAGAAGGTTTCTGCTGGAGGAGTTTCTGTTTGGACTGATCAGAACTGGGCGGGTGGAGCCTGCAGCGGGCCGGACCGGGCCGGACCGGACCGGGTGGAGCCGCCTCCCGGCTGCCTTCCAGCGCCCTGCGGTTTCCAGCCTGGCACGTCTCGGGGCCCCCAGGACCCTGAGGTTAAACACTCCATAAACACTGGAACTAATGCTAACGCTAGCAGGCTGCTGCCCCCTGCTGGTCCTGAAGCGCCTCATGCAGCATGTTTGTTCCTCAGTCAGAAAACGTTTCCAGATTTCCTGCTCACTGCACTTTGTGATGAAATGTGACTTTCATTTACAGCAGAACTTTAAAAATCTCATTCTGGATCCAGAAAATTATCCCAAAATTAAAGATCATTATGTTTCATTGTAGAGTCTATAATTAATTACATTTTCATCAACAAAAACAATTCAAATTCAAAGACACTTTTTGTTGCTACGTTATGATGGATGACATTTATATAGTTTTTAATCTGTTCAGGATCTTCAACCATCAGATTGGAGTAAAGAGTTTCAGGAAGTCCTGGTTATTCCTGGAGCTTCTTTAGAAATGTTTACTGTGGATGCTAACATTAGCATTAGCTGCTACATGTTAGCATTTTTGCACAACTTGAACACAACAAAAGTGTTTTCCAGCTGATCAGTTTGGTCAGAAAGAGAAATTAACCCCATCAGGTCGAGAGAAGCGGCTTCGTTCTCGCTGCTGTTAGCGGATGTAGCTTGTGCGTCAGATTTGTGGGTGTACCAGAAACGCATGAAAGCAAAGTTTCGCCGGAAAACCTATGTATAATTTTTTTTAAAAAGGAAAAAAGCAGTTAATTAGGTTAACATTTTTAACACAATAAAATCTATGTAGCTACTTAATCAAAGTTAACATGTTAAAGTTATAGCCCTAATTAAATGCATAAATTTATGTTAAAATCAGTCTGAATGCAGAAACAAAGATTTGTACTGTCTGGTGTTTGGTTCTGGAGCAACATTGCAAACTGTTTTCTGAAACTGGTGAAATCGTTTCCCACGTCTGACTCGGCGCTTCTGGGTTTTTAGTTTTTTTCTTATGATCTCAAAACGTTTCTAAAACAACTAAGAACTGAAACTCCATCTGTCAGCTTTATAAATGAAATATTCTGATGAATTGTGCATTTGTACTTTTTATCAACAGTTTTTGCATTTTTAATTCCAGGTTTTAAAGACCTGGAAGATGATGGACACAACAGACTGTGCTTAGATCCTTGAGTTTTGGAAATATTGACTTTTAAAGTTTCATAAGTAATGTTGGATGAAGTTTTTAAACTGATAGAAAATCAAATGTTTTCTGGTTTAAAGTGTAATGAAGCTCCAGAGAACCAGGAGGTTCCGCAGAACAAAGCTCCAGTTTTCTGTCTGGACAGAAGGAATATTGTCCTAGTGAGTTTCCCACAGCGTCTTATCGGTGAGGAGAGGAAGGGAGGAAATGAGGCTCCGCTCACATTACTGAACGTCTGATTGGGCTCCAGGAACACCCGGCGCCTCCCCGCCAGCGCTTTCTGTCAAAGAACCAACCAGAAAATACTGTCATAGTTTTCAAGATAACAGCAACAAAGAGCAAAGGAGAAAGAGTCTCAGTTTCCTGATGATGATGATGATGATGATGAACCACGTCTCTCAGGAAATACGAAAACATGCTGGGATACAAGAGATTAATTAGTGAGAAAATTACAATTCTGTAAGAACCAAAAACACTCAGTTTTCTCTGAAGACTGAAATATTTTTACAGAAATCAAATCTAAGCTTCAGAAGAAGCAGAATTTTTTCTTTTTTTTTTCCTGTTTAATGTGTCATAAACTCACCAGGTGTTTCATTTCGCCACCAACCAAACGGATCCAATCCAGTGTAGGAATAAGGTCAATAGCTGGCGCTGGTTTGGACCCGTTTGGTTTGGACCCGTTTGGTTCAAACAGTTTAAATTGTTCTTTTAGAGTGTTATCTTTATGTTTCTGTGGAAACTCTGACATTTCTGTGTAAATTAGTTTAATTCTGCCATATCTGGCCTAAAGGCGCCTCAGTGCTGCCCTCTAGGTTGAACAGTGGCTACTGCAGTTGAATTTTCCATTTGGTTCCAACAGTCAAATGATCCCAAACATCCTGGGGCCTTAAAGCCGAATCCCTAAAGTAGCAGCAGCTGTAAAGAAGCTGTAGCTACTGCATAATTACTGTTTTTATCCCCTTCTCCTGATAGATACTTTTATACGATGCAGTTATATTGATCCTTTCTAAACTTTTGGAATTTTTTATTTAAAAAATCCTGGCATGCATTTTATCCTTGGTGCGTCAGTTTTCAGATCTGAGTCACTATTTTAGCTGAAACACCCTCTTTCTCCCAGTGGTTAACTTTCTGCTTTTATTATTAATTCAGATCATCATATTTGTGTTATGTAATTTTATGAATTGGATTCCAAATCCGCAGGCTGAACCTTTTGGTTCAGTCTGCGGTTACCAGATTAACACGTCTGGTTTCCTTATTGATGCTTAGACATCTTTATATTTACCGTTCAAACACAAGTAATGCTGCCCTTAAACAGAAAGTGAAACAAACTATTCCTCTGATTCTGTTCTTATATGTGCAACAAACCGCAGAGAGAACATGCAGCTCTCGTTCGGACCGTTCCTGTTTGTGAGAGGAAAACCTCAGAGAAGTTAAACTTCTGGTTAAACTGGAGCACAAGCAGCTTCACATCACACAATATCAGAAATATGGACGAATTTCCCCTTCTGGAAAGTTAAAATGGTTTTTTACAACCCTGGATTCAAAATCCAACATGTCTGCTGTATGAAATGAACCAAATGTGCTATTTTTTGGAAAGTTTAAGATTATTTTCCAACCCAGACATTAAATTCCAACATGGCTGCCATGTTCACCGTCGTTAAATATTTGAGCTGCAAGACTGGAAATCTATTTTTGGTTTTTCTGTTGCTGCTTCTTCTAGGAGACACAAAAACCCTGCAGAGGTTTTCCTGCTGACAGCTTTTCACGTTCTGAGTTGACTTCCGGTTTTCCTCGGCTGAATTTGGATCAGAACATTTTGTCTCCGATCAGCAGCAGAGACCTGGGATGGCTCAGTGACGACTCATCCTTCCTGCTGGTCATGAACAATGGAGACAGGAAACAGAAACTGTGGCAACCAGTGAAAACACAGCGCTGGCCGCCACTTCCTCGGTTCTACCAGAACCAGAGCCGAGGCCCCAGAGGGCCCGGATGGGTCCGTCAGACTCAGACAGGACTTCCTGTCTTCAGACGAGGCTCGGCAGGAAGAGGCGCCGCGAAATGAGCCAATCAGACTGAAATCACTTTGTTTTGGTTAAAATGGTTTTCAGATGTAACTTATGATGCAGGTCAGTTCATCAGAAACGAGCTGAAGACAAGAAGAGCTGAAAAATAACCAACCAGAGACCTCTAGTGGCAGCAGAGGGAAATTACAGAAACGACACAGTGAATGAAACAGATGAACCATCAATCAGTCTTTCTGAATTAAAACTGTCAGGATAAAGTTTATATTCATTTATTTGTAACATTATGTTTCATAAACCAGACAGAAAGTTTTCAGCAGAGGAAGAATCATCATCACAGTTACAGGTTAAAATGTTTCAGTGTAAAAGTTTTATGCTTTATAATTTACTGTTAAAGCTGCAATATGATCATGAAACATGGTGGCCTGTTATTTAACCCAATAACACAAAATGTTTCTTCCCTTAAAAACAGCAGAACTTAAAAAATCCAAAATTGTACATTATTATCATTATTGTTAGCATTGTCATGACTATTAACGTTACTACTTCTACTTATTAGGTTCCAAATGTGGGGAAAATATTGATCAGTTGTTAATAATAATTGTTTTCCATATTTGGAGCCTGGTATCAGTGAGCACATCTGGACTCAAAGTTTGGTTTTCATGGGTTTTCTTGTAATTTCAGAGTTGGTTTTTTTTAAATTATTATTATTTCCATTTTTATTTGAGAAATATAAAATTTTACAGATTTATTTGTTTTATGTTCTTGAAGATGTTGTGCTAAATATATTTTAATTTTAGGCCAACATATTTAATTTTTAAAAATGCTATTATACGGAAAAACTCAATTTCTTCAAAAATGTTATATTATTCATAAACTGGGAGGCAGAAATTTAAACTTGTAGTCTTGAGTTTGTCCACTAGATGGCGCTGCTGAATGTTTCTCACAGCACAGAAATCATCAAACATTTCCATAAATCACCACAATCTGCCAGGAGAGTTCATTTGGTTCTGATCTGGTTTCTCCCAAAGTCAATGTGCTGAGTCAAAGGTCAAAGGTTAACTCACAATGTGAATGTATGGATTTAGATCTGCAGTAACAGAAGAAATCCACCAGAGACATGAATCATTGAGGAAATTTAATCTTACTTTCAGAGCTGTTTTATCATACGATACGAAGTAGTACAAATTAAAAATTTTAATTTTAAGAAAATTCAAATCCAATAAAAATAAATCAGAAATAACAGATTTTATTTTCTTTGAGAATAAAATCAGTTTTCAAACGAGGCGTCGCTGCAAGCCGACATGAAAACATCCGTTTGGTTTCACTTTGTTCCATCGTTTGTTTCTTTTCTACTTTGAGTTTATCAGACATCTGAATCTGGACTTTGACTAGACCAGTGCAGCACCTGGAATCTTGACTTTCTCAGCCATTCTGCTGTAGATTTGATGCAACCCCAACCGATCAGGACGTTAAGAGAAACCCAACCGATCAGGACGTTAAGAGAAACCCAACCGATCAGGACGTTTAGAGAAACCCAACCGATCAGGACGTTAAGAGAAACCCAACCGATCAGGTTGTTTTCTGACTTCAGACAAGGTGCAGGAACCACAATAAAGGTTTTTTGTTTGGTGTTTTCAGGCATAAAAAAGAAAACATTCTGAGGAAGAGGAGAGCTTGTGTGTGTGTAGGTGTGTGTGTGTGTGCAGGTGTGTGTGTAGGTGGGGATTTGCTTTGTTGTGCTGCACGTGTCCCTGCAGCACTGTGTCTCCTGCAAGCGCTGCTCTAATTTGTTGGATTGCTGTTTGTCCTGCGCGGCGGCGACACACACACACACACACACACACACACACGCTGTCGCCGCCTGGCAGATGTTCTCCATCCTTCACCTTCCTCTTCCTCCTGAGCTCTGACACGTGGAGCAGCAGCACATTTAAATCTCTCATCTCTCAACAGAGACCAACTGTTTTGTGAAATCAGGATTTTATATAATATTAATTTGTTCTTGATGCCTGTCTGAATACATTTCTCCCTTCCAACCCGATTGACTCGACTAATTGCAATTGGTTGATTGATGGCCTTTTAATTGAAAACCATATATCAACAAAATCAACAACATTTTCAAATCCAAATCCTTTTTACTGCTAATTGATTGAATAAACAGACATATGAGATCAATAACAGATCAATTTAATCTGATCTTCAATCATCAGATTGGAGCAAAGAGCTTCAGGAAGTCCTGATTGTTCATGGAGCTTCTTTAGAAACATGGACGCTAACATTAGCATTAGCTGCTACATGTTAGCATTGTGATGCTATTTTAGGCTAGCATAGCTTCGCTGATGGGCTAACTCCTTTTAGCACAACTTGAGCACAACAACAGTCTTTTCCAGCGTCCAATCAGATCGTCTAGAAACATAAATTAAGCCCTAATGGACCAGAGAGAAGTGGCTAGCTGCTGCTAGCAGAGGACGCTGTGCGTCACATATACAGGCGTACCAGAAACACAACACAATACAAAGGTTCTGGCAGAAGCCTGTTTGGAAAAAATAAACATGTTTAACTCACTAAAATCTATGAAATCAGTAAATCTAAACTAAAACATTGAAGTCCCAGTCCTAATTAAGATACATAAATTTATGTATCAATTGTAAAATAATTCAATTAATGATTATAAAAGGAATCAACAGGAGCTGCTGATCAAAATAAATAGTTCATTTCAGTATTTATCACATTAATTAAGATCTGAAAACTAATAATTACACTGTAAAAAAGTCCAAAGCGGTTCTGTTGGTTCTGGTTCAGATGTCACATCGACTCGCCTTGATTAATGTAGATGGAGGGAAACTTGAGCTAAAACTAGATAAATGCAGAATCGTTCATTTCAACAGGATGGAGATTAATTCATTCAAATCTATGCCAATAAAATCAGGAAATATGTGAAATTTATCTTCTTCTTCTTTAGAGAGTCTGAAGCTTTGGATCAGGCTCCTCTGACTCCAGGATGCAGAGTTGCATTCTGGGAGTTCAGCAACTGTTGGCTTGGTGGTGAACTTGCTGGAAGGACGAACGTTAAACACAAATCCCCCGGGGTCACAGGGCTGCCGAGCGTGTTGAGTTTGTGCTGCGCAGCGGCGGAGGATCGATCCAGCAGGGCGGAGGATCGATCCAGCAGGGCGGAGGATCGATCCAGCAGGGCGGAGGATCGATCCAGCAGGGCGGAGGATCGGAGGGAAAAGGCCTGAGCTGCAGGAGGTCACACCCCTCCTACTGGGGCAAATAATTCAGAACTCAGTTACTGCAGGAAATGTCAGTAAATTAGACTCACTTTTAAAAAGGTAAGCATCATATTCAGAGCTGTTAGACTTTTTATTATCCTACAGTTTTTACAGCAACCTCCATTTTAATTGGCAGCTGGTGAAAATGTCAACAATATAGAGCCATTGGAGCTGGAAGGGAAAAATGAGCAAATTTTCACCAAAACGCTCTCAATTTTTGAGATTAATCTCAAAAGTTTTCTAGAAAAAACTTGGAAATTTCTGAATTTCAGAAGATGAAAATCTCCAAAGTTTTTTCCAGAAAATTCCTGACATGAATCTCAGTTCAGCTTCTGTTAAAACCTGATGAAAGTTTTTTGTTCTGCTCTGATTTTGTGTTGCAGAAACTTTCATTCAGTTCATTTTCTCTGCTGCAAGAATGAGGCTGGAGCTCTCTGCTAGCATTAGCATTAGCATTAGTTAAATTAAAACATTTGAATCCTGAAAAATATGTTTTATATGATCTGTGTTTCTATTGCTGTCATAAAATTGCTTCCATTTCCAGCTAAATCAGGATTTATGAAAGATAGAAAACTCTTTTCAGGAACATATTTAATCAGATTAAATCTGTTTCCCAGATTGAAACTATTTTCTCAGCTTGGGAAGTTGGAGGAATAAAATAAAAACAGAAATCATTTTTATCCATAAATATGTTTGTTTTTCTGCTCATTTATTTCCAATCATAACTCAATTTTAATCTGAAAGTATCAATTCGTCAAGGCGCCCCGCTGCTCTCCACTCTGATTGGTTGTTTGGGCTCGGTGGGCGGGGCCTCCGGGGACAATAGAGAGCGGCTCCAGAGAGGCTGATCCGCGGGCAGAAGGTGCCGGGGATCCGCGGTGTGAAGCTCCAGCTCCGGACCGGGACGGAAGACGCCGCTGCCGCCGCAGGAGGAGCCGCGGCTGCGGTCAGAGGAGCCGCGGGCCGCCGCTGGGTGGACGGACTGCTGCAGCTGCGATCAGGTCAGAGGGTTTTTATTTCTGATCGAGGAGCTGCAGCTTCATGCAGCCTGTTTGTGCTGCTTCATCGCGTTTCATCCCCGCTTTGTTTGCTGTTAATCTTCCTGCTCTTCGCTCCGTGGCTCAGCAGCAGCTCTGATCTCTGCTTGAAGCGGAAATGCTCCAACATTTCCGGCCCTGGATCCGTTTCTGCTCCAGCGACATGAAGCCGCTTTGTGTCTGCAGCTCCAGCAGCTTCACCAATCAGCTCCAGGTTCAGATGCTTCTGCAAAACCAGGAAGGAAAATCATCAAATCTGAGGCTAAAAATCTACCAGAATAAGATCTAATCTCAATAAATCCTCCAGATTTTACAGCAGAGAAAAGGTTTTTATAAAATCCAATAACAGTTTTAATGAATCTTTGTTTAATATTCAGGTTTAAACAGTTTGATCATTTTAGATTTTAAACTATTAAAAAACTTTTTAATAGTCGTTTGATTTCATCCCAAATAGGAACCTGAAGATCAGGATCAAATGTGAAAACTTTAGTTTTTATTTTAGGCTCTTGATGCCCTGATGAAGTTTTCCTTTTAGAATTATAATTTAACTTTTCATAAAGAAAGTGGAGCGCCTCCTCCTTCGCCTGGTTGACTCACCTCTGTTCTGCGATCAAATGTTTTCATTTCTGATTAAAAACAGAAGAAGGCATTTTAATGTTTCCTAAAACATGAAGCCCATAAACGTTGTTTCCATGTTCCTCCCTCTGAGTGGAGAAAAGGTTCGTCATGTTAGATCTGAGCTGCTGGACTTGAACTCTGAAGCTTTTTGCTCGTTATGCTTGATGCTCGTTCAGAAATATGTTCTGATATGTCAGTAGCTTCATAAACTGACCCGAGTCCAAACCTGCTTTTCTGAAACTTTTAAATGTTTCATATTAAAACATGAGGAAAATTCAGGCAGCGAGTTTCTGCAGGTTCTTCCTGTTTGGGTTTTGTTTGTTTCCTGTTTGGGTTTTGTTTGTTTCCTGTTTGGGTTTTGTTTGTTTCCTGTTTGGNTTTCCTGTTTGTGTTTAGTTTGTTTCCTGTTTGTGTTTAGTTTGTTTCCTGTTTGTGTTTAGTTTGTTTCCTGTTTGTGTTTAGTTTGTTTCCTGTTTGGGTTTTGCTTGTTTCCTGTTTGGGTTTTGCTTGTTTCCTGTTTGTTTTTCCTGCAGCAGATGAAACTTTGTTAAAAAATGTAAAAGATTTCAAAGCGTCGTTTTGTTGGACGGATTCAAAGGATCCAAAGTTCAGATGATCCACAGGAGTTTGAAGAATTTGTTTTACGTTCTGATAAGACGTTTGTTTTTCTGGACTCTGATCACAGATCGATTTATTGATCTCCAGGAACATTCAGGGTAAAAGTTTCTGACTTCAGTTGAATTTTAACATCTTGAATGTTTCTGGTTTTTATCCAGATCTTTAAAACGCTGTTAGCTTCCAGGCTAACTAGGCAGGATTAGCGTTTATATTATCTATTGTAGAACAACACTGCTGTTCTTGTTACAGATGTTTATTTATAATTAATTTGGTTCATGTGTTAAACGCTGCAAAAACATGAAGTATTTTTGTGCAAATATCTTAGCACTTTAAATGAAATGAAAATATAAAAGTAACTTTTCTTCAAGATGAATAAGCTTATTTTAAGTCAATATTTATTTAATAAAGATGTTAAAGTTCCAGATCCACTGTCAGATATTTTTGGTTAAAAAAGGAAAAATGTTTAGTTTAGTTTATAAAACCAGTAGAACCAGTAGAACCAGTCTGCAGTCTACTGGTTATGAATGAAACATTTTCATTGTAATAAAGTAATATTGGTATTAATTTTTCCCTGATTAAAACTAAAAGGTCTCCAGCTACATGAGACCAGCTGTCATGTTAATCTACGTCGTTCTGAACCTGCGTTTTGGGGGCCAAACAAACTCAGTCCAAGGGCCACAAATGGCCCCGAACCGAACTTTGGACCCCCTGATCGAAACCGTTAAAACAAACGACCAGAAAATTCAGACCATAAACTCAAACACACTTTGATTATCCAGCAGGGAAACGATCCAAAGGCCACCATTATGGAGTGGCCTAGTCAAAGTCCAGACTGTAAATCTGACTGAGATGCTGCATCGTGACCTTACATACTTTCTAATGCAGCTGTAAAACAGTTCAGGAACATTTACTGGATGGTTTGAAACATTTAGTTGTGAATTAAAAGCAGAAATGATTCAATATTTTTTAGTTATTTTATGGATTTTTCATAATGAGATTTTTAGTTTTCTGATTCGGTGATAATTTACTGAAAATGTTGGTCTGAATGTTTTCTGAAGATCAGAAACGGCGTTTGTTCTTCCAGATCGTTTCTCACCTTTGACCCTGAAACTCATGGTGACTCGTTCAGGTGTTGCTGCTCTGAGGGTTCAGGATTGTGTGCAGGGGTCAGAGGTCATGAACATTTATTTCCTCTGATGTCAGCATTAAAACCTGACAGGATACATGCAGACGAGTTGTAACTGGTTTGAGTTTTTCTCAGAGCCGACGTCAGTTTGACTGTTTGGAAAATCATAATAAATGAAAATAAAATAAATCTATACTTTATTTTTTATAAAGTTACATGTAATATGATTACACTGGACCAACATAATCTGAGGGATTAGAGACGGCTGGGCACCAGGTCTGAGCATCATGGCTGAATCCAGCCGTGATGTGTTCACGGTGCAGCGTTTCATCCAGGAAACATGGCCGCCTCCTTTCCCGGCGGCGTTCGGCCCCCCGCCGGGAGCCGTCGGCCCCCCGCCGGGAGCCGTCGGCCCCCCCGCCGGCGGCGTTCGGCCCCCCCGCCGGGAGCAGATCCTAATCAACGCTGTTTGATACGACAACAGGTCGCAGTTCAGAGGATTCGGCCAAATAAAAACATTTATGATGCAAAAACAATCTGACAAAATAACCTTTTGATCAAGTCCAAGTGTCTCAGTGCTCTTAAAATAAGACCAATTATCTAACGAGTAACAGCTGGTGTTAAGTCATTAATTTCTTAATATGTATTAAAAAGTTGTAGTTTAATTTTAATTTATAACATTTTATTGATGTTATAAGTGAAACAAGCTGTCAGGGAAATTAGTATTTTTTTATCAGTATTAAGAAATGAATCAATAAACAAGCCGTTGTGATGAAAAATGATTTGCAAGTTGGTTTTATCTGAAGTGTACAAAGTTATTTGCACAAGAAACTAGATAGAAATATTTGGTAAGACTTTGTGTTTTTGCAGTGTAAATTTAGTATTCAGTTTTTTCTGTCATCTCAATAAATGAGGCATCAAGCGGCGGCTGCTTTATGATCCTCAGGAAGTTAAAATTCTCCTTTATCTGGATCCAAAATCTTCCAAATGAGCTGAACTGTCGACAAACGTCGGGTTCTGATGTCGACCCAAACCGCTCTGCTGCCAAACTGGACTCTGGAATTACAAGCAACACCTTCAAGTTTCCAGCTGACGCGACGGGCAGGAAAATCCCCCAGCATGCACTGCTTCTGCCCAAAACTCGCCTTCAGTTTACAGATCATCTGAGTTTCTTTGGATTAATTTCATTCATTGGCCAGTTAAAAGGGGCGGAGCTTATTCAAAGTTTTATTTTCTGTCAGTTTTGTTTACAGTTTTAACTTTAATGAGCAACTTCAAAATAAAACCGTAAAATCACATGAATGGTTATTAACTAAAGATCAAAATCTATTAAAATCTGCTTTTATTGAAAACTTTTCTGATTAATAATCTTTTTATGTTGGACATAAAGCCTCTTATTGATGTGGAACCTCGTTAGGCGATTCGTCTCTTTCATGCTTTGTGCTGCTGAGGTGAGTCTTTCAGCCTGCTGACTCATCACAGCCAACTGGCCGCGTGTGTGTATGTCACAGTGTGTGTGTCGCTCACAGAGTGTGTGTTGCTCACAGCGTGTGTGTTGCTCACAGCGTGTGTGTCGCTTACAGTGTGTGTGTCAGTCACAGAGTGTGTGTGCTGCTGACAGTGTGTGTGTGTGTCAGTCACAGAGTGTGTGTGTCGCTGACAGTGTGTGTGTCGCTGACAGTGTGTGTGTCGGTCACAGTGTGTGTGCTGCTGACAGTGTGTGTGTGTGTCGGTCACAGAGTGTGTGTGTCGGTCACAGTGTGTGTGTGCTGCTGACAGTGTGTGTGTGTGTCGGTCACAGAGTGTGTGTGTCTGACAGAGCGGCTGCTCTTCATCTCCTCTCTGATTGGACGGTGAAGTGGATTCTGCTGACTCATGGTTTTTATCTGATTATTGATCATGTTTTAGTTTTTTCTCTTCAGTCGAATCTGATTTAACAGACTTCTCAGGTTTTGCAGACAGATTCATATCCAGAATATCAAGATAATACATTTACTCTTATTCAAAGATCAATAATTAATTTCTGTATTGATCCTGTAGGATGTGAGTCTTTAATTAATTATGCTAACTGTGAAATAATTTGTCCATTTCTTGAAAAACAAGCAGAGATTTTCACCGAAGTATAGAAATCTATTGAAATATTTTCCTAAATGTGGAAAAATGAAACCATATCTGTATTTAAAGCGGCTCCTTCGGACCGACCCGGTTCTGGACTTCTCTGGAAATGTGACTCAAACTTATTCAGAGCTGCAGCTATTGATTATTTTAGCAATCAATTATTCTGACGATTAATTAACTCGAGTTTTTTTTGTACAATTATAGAAAAGATGAAAATAAATATTTCAGTTCCTCCATTTAATAATAAAATAAACATTTTATTGCCTAATATTTGGTTCCTTTAGTGAACATTTGATGATTAGTTCAGGCCTTTCTGATCAACTGATCAATAAATCTCAGAGCTGATCTTCAGTTTATTTTATAAATTAATTGATTAATATTTGGATGGTTTTTATTTTACATGTATTTAGTTTTTAATTACTTCTCTGTGTCAGAAAAAGTCCCTCTTTACTCCAGTTAACTATTAATTGATTGCTAATCGATCCATCATGATAACTGGATCGATTAGTAATAATTTGATTAATCGTTTCAGCCCCATATTAATTTATAGATAGTTCTCCTATTTCCAGATGATTTTTTTATCTAAAATATTTTCTCCCAGATTTTTTCTTCCTCTTTGGTTTCAAACCGTCGACTCCCTGAAGTTCAGGATGTAAATAATAATAATAATAATAATGATAATGATAATTAATAATAACTGTAACCATAAGCTGCTCGCTCCACGTTTTTAGGGAAACAGACTGAAAATATTGATTTCCAGAAATCGTGTCTCGTTTTCGCTGCAGTTTGGTCTGAATGTGAAGTTTGCAGTAAAAATAGAAAAGCACCGTTTAGTGAAATCATAAAACTGTTTTTACCAACCCGGGTTGCTATAGTAACTAAAACAACCAAAACTGCAGGAAACATTTTCATCAACTGAAATAAATAAAAACTGTAACTAACTAACACACAGTGACATTATCGATCATTTGTTTCTGTGTTTATGAATTATTTATTAGCCTTTCCAGCTGATGAAATAGATTTTTCTTGGCGTCACGTTGATCTGCACAGTGTGGAGAACTGATGGTTGTGAAGACGGATCAGAACATCACCACACATTGAATTTTAAAAATAAAACTAACATTTAATGAGTCACATTTTGTTGTGGCTGTTAATGTTATAATACATTAATATTTCCATGCTTGCAGCAAAACAATTTTTTTTTCTTTCTTTGGTTTAAATTGTCGTTCTTCCAATTAAAGGAAGTTTTTTGTTGGTAAAAATATCTTAACTTTAAAATGACCTCATAACTTCCAACAATCATGTTTGTCCTTTAAGCGTCTTTAAGTGTTTGTCCAGAAACTTTCCTTACCTTCCTGCTCCGTCTGCAGACCGACCTCCCGACCCGACGGCACAATGAACCCGGCGCCGCCCGGCTCCCGCTCGCCCGCCGA
Source organism: Alfaro cultratus (assembly GCA_903066825.1). Classification (NCBI taxonomy): domain Eukaryota; kingdom Metazoa; phylum Chordata; class Actinopteri; order Cyprinodontiformes; family Poeciliidae; genus Alfaro; species Alfaro cultratus. The sequence goes on from CAEFZX010003644.1 coordinate 14,810, forward strand.
CGTCCTGGAGGAGCTGCAGCTGATCGCAGCTCAGAACCTGGAGACGCTGGACATCAGCCGGTACTACCAGGTGGTCCGAGAGCTGGGCAAGGGAACCTACGGGAAGGTGGACCTGGTCATCCACAAGATCCGAGGTAACCCGACACGGGGCCCCAAAGCACCAAGATATGATCAATATTTAAGATTACATTAAATAAACTAAATGGGATTATTTTTAAATGCTGCCACTTTGGGGAAATATAATATCAAACTTGTTAATTTCTGTAGTTTTAGTTTTTATCAGCTGATGTCTCTTTCAAATAGTTAAAATAAAATTTAACATTTTAATATAAATCTGCATTTCAAAATTTGTTGTTGTTGTGATGTAAGCTAGTTACAAACAGAGGAATGATGAGTCATTTGCTGTTGGCATGTTGGTTTGGGGGCCTCAAAGGAAAATCTGCTCAGGGCCCCAGAAAGGCTGGGAGTGGCCCTGCATGAACATCTTATTGTTTTATTGATTAATTTTGTAACCAGGAGGCTGAATAAAAGTCTGAGCTGCTTTTAACCTGAACGAACAGAAAAGCTCCTGATCTGAGAACCATGTGCAGCGCAGTCGGCCATTTTACATTAGTTATGGATTCAACTGTTGGAATGAAACAAAACTTTTTCTGAACTGAGATAAACAAAAACAAACATCCTGCTGCTACTTCCTGTTTGTTGTTTGTCGTTTCCGCCAGTAGTAACGTCCGACTGTGGATCATGTGACTTCAAAAACATCCCAACTTATCCCGGTGAAAAATGTTTGATTCAAAAACATGTGGTTTTTTTCTTCCAAAAGAAAAAAACAAATTTATTTTAGTAATTTAATTTCTGCAATTCTGTGGCTAACAGAAAGTCAGCTACTGAGTCGACCCTGAACTCCTCTAACCCAAACGCAGCAGCGACTAAAAAAGGCCCAGTCAAAGTCCGGACAGCACCTGATTGAGCGTTCAGCCTCTGGGTTCTCCAGTCATCAGGAACCGGGCCGGAACGTATCGGTCAGCAGGTTCTGCTCCGGTTCCCCTCGGTTTGTTAGCGTTAGCTTCTCCATCTAATCCCACCAACAGCTCTGATGCGTCACATGATCCCAACATGAAGCAAACCAGAAACATCTGGAGGATTTTACTCTCCAGCAGACGAACGTCGGCGTTTAAGTGTGTGTGAATTTTAAATGTAGATTTTAATCACGTTGGTTTCTGGCTGCCAGGCGGCGGCGAAGCTGCTTCCTAACGGTCCTGTTCCGTTCCAGGAACCAAGATGGCGCTGAAGTTCCTGAGGAAGAAGAGCACCAAGCTGAAGAGCTTCCTGCGGGAGTACAGCGTGTCGCTCTACCTGTCGCCCTGCCCCTTCATCATCAACATGTACGGCATCGCCTTCCAGACTGACCACTTCTACATCTTCGCCCAGGAGTTCGCGCCGGCGGGGGATCTGTTCGACATCATCCCGCCGCAGGTCAGAAAGCTAAAAGAAACATGGATTCTTCATGAAACTCGATTCATACCAACGGGAGAGCAGGGGGCACGATAAGGGATATTTATGGAAAATACTGACATGGAGAAGGAGGTAAAATATGGTAGTTTCCCGGAAAAAAATGGTAGACATGACAGGTATGAATCCATGAGTTACTGCACCAAAAAACAACCAATCAGAGCCAGGAGGCGGGGCTTAGCGCTGTCAATTAAATCCATGTACTCACTGTTTGGTTTGACTCAGAGCAGATAGAGAACCACAGCAGCTGGACATGGAGCAAGTGATGAAGTTTTGGTTTTTATTGGACAAACAGTCCAGTAAAAATGTATTAAACCATCTTTTATGGTTGTTGCATTTCACCCAAACATGGCCGCTCATATCCTGTCTGCCTGCAGCAGTGGGCGTGTCCTGCTGCGCGTCCTGTTTGACTCGCTGCTCTGTGTCCAGGTGGGCCTCCCCGAGGCCGTGGCGAAGCGCTGCGTCCACCAGGTGGCCATCGCCCTGGACTACCTGCACTGTAAGAAGCTGGTCCACCGGGACATCAAACCGGAGAACGTTCTCATCTTCGACACCGAGTGCAGAAAGGTCAAGCTGTCGGACTTCGGCATGACGCGGCGCGCAGGCTCTCCGGTGAAGCGCGTCAGCGGCACCATCCCGTACACGGCGCCGGAGCTGTGCGGCGCGGCGCGTCACGACGGATTCAGCGTGGACTTCAGCACAGACGTGTGGGCGTTCGGCGTGCTGCTGTTCTGCATGCTGACGGGGAACTTCCCCTGGGAGAAGGCCATGCCGAACGACGCCTTCTACGAAGAGTTCGTCCGCTGGCAGCGCCGCCGCTCCGGCGCCGCGCCGTCGCAGTGGCGCCGTTTCACGGACGACGCTCTGCGGATGTTTCGCCGGCTGCTGTCCGTCGAGCAGCAGCGCCGCTGCGCCGTCAAAGAAGTCTTCAGCTACTTCAACCACAGCTGGATGTTGGACACGGAGAACGGGAACGGCGGCGCGGCGACCGCCGACGCCGTGGACATCTGCTCGTCTTCGTCGGAGGAGGACGCGCTGGCGGACAGGCTGGAGCAGCAGAGCCTGTCGCCCGAACCCGGCTTCATGGACGCCCACTTCGCCTCAAACGGCGAGCGAGTCAACAGGACCGGCAATGAAAGGGGGCGGATCCTGGTGACCACGCCCATCGAGATCTGCGTGTAGAGCCGCTGCTGCCTGTTGGAGCGCGCGCCGCGCCGCGCCGCGCCGGCGCCATGACGGAAGAGCTGGAAGGAGGTTCTGAACCGGAAAATGGCCGCCAGCCTGTTGAAGCTTCAGCGCCGATCCGAGCCGAATGTTTCCGATGACGGACGAACCGAGACGTGAGGTTGGCTCAGTTCGGGAACCAGCAAGAACTGGACCATGAAAACCGACTCGTGTTTCTGTGACGTGAGTTTTTATTGATCAGATTAATGTAGTTATGATGTTTGTGACAGAAAAGATCTGAAGTTTATTTCCTTCAAAGGAAATAAAAATCTGGAGTTTGGTAGTAAAATGGAGGCAGAATCATTTTGACGTTATTTACCGTCTCATGTTAATCCACCACCAGTCCTCCCAGTCCTCCCAGTTGGTCTCCCAGAACTTTTCTCACTTTGGAGCTGAAATGTGAATTTTTTCTGAGGACAATAAAGTTGTAGTGATAAAGTCTTATTAAAAAGAAGAAGAGCAGAGAAGAATTTGGATTTTTTGTTTCCTGTTCACTAAATCAAAGATGAAACTGGACAGGAAATGACGTTTGTTGAAGCCGGAAGTGAAGCGCCAGCCTCGTGGAAAAACGTTTTTCCTTTTGGTTTCTGTGTTTCTTGCATGATGTTTCGTCTCTGTGGCATTTCTGGAAATAAAACCAAAAAGAAAAACAACGTCCTGTCTTTGCTGCTTTTACTTCTCAGTTTCCTCAAAGTCGAATCAAGACATGAAGGATTAATAAAAGTTATAGAGAAAAAATGTATTATTCAAATCGACTTGTTGAACTAAACTACAGAAACTAAGAATCACCCAAAAACTCCTGGTGTTGTACCATAATCAACTAACTGAGTTCAGATTTACAGAAAGTTCAGTGGAAGGAAAAACTATGATCTGAATAGGTGCATTAAGAACAGGGAGATGCTGATTTTATTTTCCAGCAGGATTTGGCACCAAATGCTTCGTCAGCCACCATGGTGTTTGGATGCCCTGACCTTTGACCCCACAGGGAATGACTGGAGATTAAAACGACGATCAGAGACACCAGGACCAACGACGCAGATCAGCTGAAGGTCAGAACAACCCGAACGCCTCAGAGGCTGCAGAACCAACTCAGGCTATACACAAAAATGTAAATGTTTCATAATTACTTTTTATAAAATACAAAAATTTTCTGAGACTGAATTTTGGGTTTTCGTCATTTGTGAGCCATAATCCTAAAAATGACAAGAAATAAAAGCTTTAATGTGTCATGAATCTGGAATAAGTAACAAAAATAGTCGACTAACCCGGACAGTTCGCAGCAGTCCTGGTTTCAACCAAAAGCTAAATGCTCATCGATGTTATTGAATCTTTAAAAAAAGATTAATTGCACTAAACTGATTCTAACGTGTTAAAATCTGTTAGTTGAATGAACTCGTTGCTCGGCGGTTCGATGCTGAACCGGCAGCAGATCAATATTTTCTGATTTCTATCGTTTTAACGTTTTCGGTGGAAGCAGAAATGCAATCATGTTCTTCAGCTGGAGCAGACACAGCGCCACCATCAGGCCACAGCAGAACCACTGGAGTTTCACTGGAAGATGATTTTAGGTTTTCATTATTATTATTATAATATAAACATGAATGGAAGGAAAGAATCGTTACGTTGGAACATTAACAACCAAGAAACAGAAACAGCAGGACTGGACTGTAACAGGACAGGTTGCAACCCACTGCAACCTGCAGCAACCACCAGCAACCTGCAGCAACCAGCAGCAACGCTGCATGTTCAACAGCAACCAGCAGCAACCTGCAGCAACCAGCAGCAACCAGCAGCAACGCTGCATGTTCAACAGCAACCTGCAGCAACCAGCAGCAACCTGCAGCAACCAGCAGCAACGCTGCATGTTCAACAGCAACCTGCAGCAACCAGCAGCAACCAGCAGCAACGCTGCATATTCAACAGCAACCTGCAGCAACCAGCAGCAACCTGCAGCAACCAGCAGCAACGCTGCATGTTCAACAGCAACCTGCANGCAGCAACCTGCAGCAATGCTGCATGTTCAACAGCAACCAGCAGCAGCAACCTGCAACAACCACCAGCAACCAGCAGCAGCAACCTGCAGCAACCACCAGCAACCAGCAGCAACGCTGCATGTTCAACAGCAATCACCAGCAACCTGCAGCAACCAGCAACAACGCTGCATGTTCAACAGCAACCACCAGCAACCTGCAGCAACCAGCAGCAACGCTGCATGTTCAACAGCAACCAGCAGCAGCAACCTGCAGCAACCAGCAGCAACGCTGCATGTTCAACAGCAACCAGCAGCAGCAACCTGCAGCAACCAGCAACAACGCTGCATGTTCAACAGCAACCAGCAGCAGCAACCTGCAGCAACCACCAGCAACCAGCAGCAATGCTGCATGTTCAACAGCAACCAGCAGCAACCACCAGCAACCAGCAGCAACTCTGCATGTTCAACAGCAACCAGAAGCAGCAACCAGCAGCAACCTGCAGCAACCACCAGCAACCAGCAGCAGCAACCACCAGCAACCTGCAGCAACTCTGCATGTTCAACAGCAACCAGCAGCAGCAACCAGCAGCAGCAACCAGCAGCAGCAACCAGCAGCAGCAACCACCAGCAACCACCAGCAACCACCAGCAACCTGCAGCAACCTGCAGCAACCTGCAGCAACCACCAGCAACGCTTCATGTTTAACAGCAACCAGCAGCAGCAACCAGCAGCAACCACCAGCAACCAGCAGCAACGCTGCATGTTCAACAGCAACCACCAGCAGCAACCAGCAGGAACCAGCAGCAACCAGCAGCAACCAGCAGCAACCTGCAGCATCGAGTTCCTCTGAAGTTCTCCGGTTTCGTCCAGCAGCAGAGAGACGTCGATGTTTTTCAGATGGTGGTCAACATGCTGCTGCTGCTTCAATAAAAATGAGCTCTAATAAGTTTACATGGTTTATATAAAGGAGATGTTATTGGTGGTGAGTCAATAATCAGATGAATCAGAGGATTTGTTTAGTCAGCAGAACAAGAATCCTGGTTTCATTCGGACTTTAGAAATATAGTAAATGAATCCAGAACAGATGAAAATCTAAGAGATGAAAACCAGAAAAACAGCAAATCCCCAAAAGATTTGGTCAGATAACAGCAAAACCAGGCAGAAACCAACAAAATCTCAATCCTAAAAGGATTTGTAATCCAACAGTCCCCGTCAGACCAAATCCCAGAACAATTTAGTGAAGAAACCAAAAGATGGAAATCATAAAACCAGGCGACTGAAGTCCAAACATCAGGCAAGTTATTGATCACGTTAAATTAAAATAAGGTCAATTTCTATTATGATGATTAAAATGTTTTAAGGATCATTTCGGTTACAGACCCAACAATAGATATTTATTTATAGTTTCAGTTGTGATTTTTATTTCATTTTTTAGTGATGTTTTTATTTTGGATATTTAAAATATTTTCCAGTTCCAGTTTTCAATGTTCATAACTAAATTAAAGTTTGAAAGGAGGAACTTACATTATTATGTCATTACAACATGTTAATTGAAAATGTCAAAACATTAATAATATTATTACTGTAATAATATTATTAATGTTTTTTCTGTCTTATTTTGTTTCGTATCAAACAATCACAGCCAGAATTAGACCTGTTGATTTATTTCAGAATTAAAAACTTCCAGGACAAATTCCAGTTTGAAGGTTTTAATGACTGGATGTCGGGTTTCTGGCTGGCATTTGGACCCGTCACCAAATGTCAGAACTGACCAGAGTTCACTTCTGAACTCTGGCCCAGAACTCAAGTCTGGTTCGATTTGAACGCCAAGCGGACCGGAGACCGCTCCAAAAGCAGGAAGTGGACTACAGCGCAGGGCATTCTGGGTAAATACAAAGAAATGAAATATGCTAGGCTAGCGCTAGCGAGAGAAAAGGAACCTAAACAAACTTTAAAGAAAGTGAAAATAATCATCATTCATACATCTTAAGATTTTATGGCAAAGAAACTGATTCTCTTATTTACTTTTATTAAATAACATCTTTATTCTCAAATAACGGAAAGTGCAGACATGAGTCCAACTGAAGACCGTTTATGTTTAACATCCTTTTATTTAAACCTGAAACAGCCGTGGATCAACAGGAGGGTTCAGTCAAATCACAGCGGCTCCTTTCAGCTGCTTTCACTTTTATTTTCTGCCATTTGCAGAGTGTGAGCCTGGAGACGAAGAGTCCAAAACACGACAGGACGTTAATTACTGGCCTGCTGCTGCTTAGCAACAGCAGCAACTGGTTTCCAGGGAGGCAGTTCAGGTATTTTAGTAACCCTAAAAACTGCCGTCATCAACTCAAATATCAAAATGAACATTTAGGAAGTTGAATGTTTCAGAATCAGATTATTTATGGAAAAGCTTTTTATGTGTGCTGGAATGTGAAAGCAGATTATTATCAAGTTTGAACTTTTTAAGAGGCAAAAAGTATCAGTCTGGATTTAAATGGATTGTTTGAGTTTAATCTGAACTGGGGTTCCATAGATTAGTGATCAACAGTCAGTATCTTACTCCCTGGCAGTGGAGCCTCATGAGGCAAAGCTACATCAGTAGAACCTCTGTCGCCATTTCCAATTTAACAAACACAAACTCTTCATTTCCAACCCTGCAAAATTTATCTAAATTATTATGAAAAAATATAATCAGTGACTAAAATTGTTGTTTAGTCAAGAGGTGAAAGGGAGTTTAAATCATGAAGACAATCGAAATGCACCAACCTGAACAACCTCACCTTTAAATCAAGAACTTTTTCTGTTTAAACAGATTAAATAAAATCACTTCACCTGGTTTGAATCGACTCCCGTTGGTACGGAGGCCCCTGAGGGACATGGAGGACTTCTGTTTTCTTTTGGGTTCCCTCGCAAGAAGTTAATACACCCCACTCTACTTTGTATAGAGTCATAAATGTCAATTTAACATTTCAAATATATACATATAAAGAGCCTCTGTTTGTTATTATCAACTCTTTGGTACAAAAAACTGATTGAAACTCAATTTATTGTTTATGTCTGAGACGGAAACGACCCTTTAATAAAGAGACCAACACAAAAAGACAAAACTGTCAGATGACTTCAGGAAAGCATTAAAACAAATAGTCCAACAGTAAATTGATTTTTTTTTCTTCATTCTTATGGAAAGTTTGATGGAAAGCCGACGTTTGGCTTGTTTTGCTTTTGCACAAAAGGTTTGTGGTGCATTTCTATCCTAAAGATATAAAACTTCAAACATCTCACAACGAGATATAAACATAAAACCTTAAGAAAACCTCGAAGCAGAAAGTATGATGTAAGAAAGACTTTCAGTCAATTTATGCCACATGAACTGATGAGGACAAAAGAAAAACAATCCTCCATGTCCCAACGGGGATCCGCAGGTTCACACAGCAACCAACCAATAAACACGTTAAGAGTTTAGATCCATCCAATAAAATAAAAATAAAAATCATCATGAAGAATGAGCCAAAAGGCCTGAAGTTATATTCCAGGTTCAGACATTAACTACGTAGTTTTACAGTTCAACTGTAGCATAGTGCAGCTTTATGTCAGATTTAAAAGAACAGATTTAAATAACTGATAGAAAACTGTAATAAAGTGCATTGTAGCAAATATGAGCTGTGCATGCATCAAGGAGGAAAACCAACACCACAAACCACTAGAAGGATTAAAAAAAGTCGTACAAAAACTTGTAGAAAAGTGGCCTGTTATCCAAGAGATCAATAAAACTCTGATATAATACCTATGTTCAAATAATAGACTTGTTTTTAGCAGCTAGTTGAAGTGAAGATGTCCAAACGCAGCCGGTTCACCCCGGAGAGCAAAAAGGAACCAGAGGAACTGAACAAAAGAACTGGACAAAGGAACCGAACAAAAGAACTGATCAACGGAACCGAACAAAGGAACTGAACAAAGGTCAATATATCCAGGAATAAATAAAGTGGACCCTGATTCAGTCATAACGGGCGAAGCGGGTTCCTCCGCCGCTCCGGTTCCTCAGAATGCTTTGAGCTGAAGCCGCCGCCACGCCCACCGTCATGGCCGCCGCCGTGCCCTGAGGAGATCAGTGGAGCATTCTGGGACAGGAGACACAATAACAGGCGAGTCAGAGGAGAACAGGGATGATTAACAACATCTGGTGTATGAACTAGGCCATTACAGTAATGGATGGAAAACCCGTTAGACGTTTTATTTACAGTAAAACAGCAGACGACGCCGTTACTTCTTAAAGAACAAAAGACCAGAGGACTTAAAAAAATAAAAAATAAAACATGGAAATTATACTAAAAATCTAAAGCAGGAAGCAGAAACATCAGAAGGTCTCAGACAGAACCGGTGGTCGTTTCCAAAAACAGAAAACAAAGTTTGGTCCAGTAGAAAGTTCACTTGGTTCACTTCCTCCAGGATGTTCTCATGTTCTATTGGATTGTTGAAGAATAAAATCATTTTTTGCCATAACACCGTCTTATCATAAGTTTAAATTGCAGCACACAACATTTCCACAAAGGACAAGATCTGAACAGTTCGTATTTAAAGTGCAAAGAAAATCCTGTCCTAAGCAGAGGTCAAAGTGCAAGTATGTGGTCAAATTCCATATATGGTCATTGAAGTTAACAGGGACTTTATACTGGAGAAGCAAAATCCTACAGAATATTTATTTATTTTTTCCAAGAATAAACTAAAAAAGCTAATATTACAGTTTAGTGTCATGTTTTCATCTTGCAGGTTTGGCTTTCAAGAGACGCCATGAAACAGGAAGAGGAATAATCAATGGGATTGGTCGAAATTCAAGTGAGTTGCAGTGATTGGTCAGAAAGTAACAGGTGGCTAAATATTACTGAAGAGGACTTCATGAACCCTGAACTGGACTCTTCAGTTGTCATTTGTCGTGATGAACGAAGCGAGTCGATTTGGTCTCCATGACGACCAGCGTGTCAGACCCAGAGAAGTTAGGATTACATTACAGATGACATAAAACCTGACCTCCATGTCAGGAAGGAGAAGAACCTGCAGTTCTTCAGGTTTTCTGAATGTTTTTGTTCCTCAGCAGAACCTCGGCTCAGTTCTCTGACCAATGAGCTGATGCTGCCCCCTTGTGTTAACATGAGGAACTGCAGTCGCATGAACATCATGAACTTTAAGAAGCTGAGCCGTCAGCAGCCTGATTTTGAGGAAAACTAAATAAAGAAGCTTCTGTGTTTCTGTATGTTATGAGTGGAACAGATAAAAACAGAAAGAGGACAAACCTCCAAACCTCCATGGCCGCCAAACGTCTTCACTGTCATCTCTTGTCTTGTCTGGCTGCAGGTGGGAACGTTTTATTCTGGTTGATTTAAAAGAAAGAAGAGAAATTTCAGAAATGAACTTTGACATTTTTCAAAGCAGAACCAGATGAAAGTCATCAGTTCATTTACTGTATTCACTAAAAGCCGTGTGATCAGTCAGCTTTTACACAACAGAGGAATTTCCTCTGTACTGAAGCAGAACCTTTAAATGGACCCTGTTACAGGCGGTTCTAAGAACCGGACCAGCTGCAGTCAGTACAACGCTAACAAAAATAACCTTCATATTAACAAATACAAATTAAAGTCAACAATGAAATGCATTAAAGTTGATCATCAGGATCAGACTTCATCATTTAAAGTAGACGGACGGACGGACGGACGGACGGACGGACGGACGGACGGACGGACGGACGGACGGACGGACGGACGGACGGACGGACGCTCCCTGTCCTGTGCTCACCTTGTGCTCTGGACATCTCATGGAGAAGTTTTCTTCGTTGAGGAGGGCGCCTGAGAGAGAATCAAGATGGAGGAACGCTGAGCAGAGCTGTTCACCACACCCAATCAATAAAGGTTTGATTGAACAATCAATAAATCAAACCTTTAAACACGGTTTACCTGACTGAATGGCACATGGGTAGTGATAATTCCTCAGGCAGCCCTTCTGGAAACATCCCATTATGGCACCAGGCTGATGACAGGTGGAGCAGATCTACCAACCAATCAGATCAGAAATGTAACAGAAAACCTGAACAAGCTGCAGGAATCCAGAGTGATGATGATGGAAAACATCATCATCAAATATAAGTTAACCATAATCAATCACTTCCCCACAATATTCACCAATAATGTCACAATGACATCACTTCCTGTTCCTGTGCAGCCCCAGTTTCTTACCACCATATTGGTTCCACTTCCACACCGACCCGTTTCCCTGACTGCATAATTTCCCTCCGTCACTCCGGGAGGTTTCTGCTGCTCCACCAGCAGTTTCAGCCTCACAGCAGCAGAGGAAACATCAGCACTGCTGCTCTGTGTGGAGCCCATCCAAAGCTAAACACACCCATCCAAACAGGAAGTCACTCACCGTTTCCTGTGCAATCTGGGCGGCCTCCTCCAGGCCGTACAGCTTTCCCCGGACTAGGAAGACACCGGCGGACCAGATACCGCAGTCCTCGTGGATCCAGCACTCGCTTAGATAAAGAGGCACCTTAGTGGGTGAGACTTTCTCGCTTCTGAGCAAAGTTGTATAAGGACTGCAGTCGTCCTCAGAGGAGTTCGGCAAATGGCCGTTGGAAAGTTTCTGCAGGTCGTCGTTCTGATCAGTTCTGCACGTCTGACCGTCTAGAGAAGCGACGGCGGGACAGTAGGGGCCGTGGAGGTCGCCGAGGCCCATGGTGTTGGCCGTCCACCCACACAGGCAGCAGAGCAGCTGGTCCGGACCGCCGCCGTCTGAGCTGGGCCGACCCAGCTGGAAGCAGGACGTGCAGGGGACAAACCCAGACACAGATTTGGAGACGGTCTTCCATCCTTTGCTGCTGGGAATCGTCCCTTCATCGTCCTGGTAGTTGACCACCCTGCACAGCTGCTGCTCCATGTGGACAAACGGGCAGAAGCTGGCAGGTTTTCTGTCCTTTTTATCCTTAGATTTTGCATATTTGAGCAGGATTTCAGGTTCTCTGGGAGAAAACAGCGCAGAAGGTCCGGTCTGTGGGCGCCTTTTCCTTTTTCGCCTCGCAACCCGTTTTTTCCCTGCTGTGGTCTGACTGTCAGAAACCGTCTGTTGCTCCGATGGGGGGATGCTGCAGATCGGCTTCTGCTTTGCTCTTTGAACCTTTTTAGTTTTAGGAAGACTGAGAGTCTTTTTTTGTTTGTAATTTATTAGTTTTGCGAATTGAGCTTCCTTCGGAGGAGACTTCCTGTCAGTTTGGGCGTTCCCGTTGGATTCCTTTGAATGGCTGCTCGCTTTCTGTGGAAGGTTTGGCTGCGAGACGGATTCTTCGGAGCTGGAAAACTTCAGAGCGTACTCAATCAAGTCCTCAGAGTTACTGCTTTCGTTATAAATACCCACTGCGTTGTTTTTGGCGCGTCTTCTCAAGCTGTGCCGTGACACGGCGCAAGTTAACCGAGGCATTTCTGACTCAGATTTTCTTACTCTGGAACTGCGACGCACCTCACTAGATGACACTTTTTCTTCCTCTCTCCTTATTTTAGGCGGACTTTTCTTGTAGCATTGCCTTTCCTTCTTACGGTTTGTGACAGAAACTTCAATGACGTCGCTGTCGTCACTTGAAGCATCCGCGACCGATTCACCAGGGTGTCCGTAAACGGTGTTGAGGTCTGAAAGGAGGACTACGGGTCTGGCATGGTGCACTGGAATGTCTACTGAGCTGTCCGACGAGTCTTCCGAGTACGAGCTGTCGGCACTCGGTGAGCTCATGGGCTGAGGTAGGAGATAGCAACCTCTTCCTTCATCCAACGAGGACATGGCAGGGGAAACGGGCTCCACGATGTGCCTCACGCTGTCCTGGATGAAAGAGCCACACAACAGAGGCTCCTTCGCGGAAGAAACCAGGAAGATAACGTCAGAGCCGCTGTCGCTCTCCTCTGCACCGCTGCTTTCGGGAACCGGATCCCTGCTTTGGTCGGTTCCGTAGTAACCACCGTGCCACAGGTTGCCATGCGTTCTGCTGTGAAAAAGATCCAGACCTGGAGCCACAGTTGAGCTTATGTAGCTGCCCAGAGACTCTGGCCCCTGCTCCATGTCTCTGCAGTGGACAGGGACCCCCTGCTGGGAGAGCGGGCTGTAGGAGGACGAGGATCTGTATGCAGAGGTACCGTCTGTGCTGCAGTTCGCCGGCCGTCGGTGGTACCACTCAGGCTTTTTAGCCAGGTCTGCGGCTTCGGTGTGGCTGCGGGTCAGTGGAGTGTAGCTCTTCGATAGGTCCATGGCCACGAGAGGTGGGTCCTGAGAGGACACGTCCATCACTGCAAAACAAGAGCACACCATTAAAGGGCTCAGCAGTTGGTTTTACTCTATTTAGTGACACCGTAAACGGACATGAAGGATGAGGACAGAGTGGGAATATTGGAAAACATTTCTACATCGGTCTCGTCTTTCCAAATGAAATTCTTCCAGAAGTTCTGAAGTTCACTTAGACGCAGCAAGTTGTGCTGCCATATTGATTTTAGAGCGATTTGTCCTTTAATGCGTCTAATGTGCCAACCACACACACCAAGTTAAGAATCCTACCTATGGCCATGAGCTCACGACCGAAAGAACACAATCCTGGATACAAGGATTGCCCATCCTCCATAGGATGGCTGGACTCCGCCTTAGAGAAAGGAAGATGGCCCTCACGTACGTCACGCCGCGAAGTGAGGTGGACTCAATGTGGACGTACAGGAACCTGCTCGGCAGGAAACGGTGTTCACCTCACACTGTCTGTCTGCGATATTATATATATAATACTGAGAGTTGGATCAGTCAGTCTCAAGGAGGCTCCTCAACCAGACAGCCCTTTGTGCTGCGCCACCTGTCACCTGGTTATGACGTTTCTTCGGGTCACTTACACCCAGCAGCTATCTGCTTAACTTTCTCCATGTTGGGTCCTGTCTGGTTGACCCTTGACCTCTGCAGCTCTTGTGCCAAATGCCTCTTCCTGTGCTGCCATGATCAGTGCTTCAGCCTGTCTTTCCGTCTGACCCACTCGTTGCCATAAGCCACGTTGTATTTCTGTCCCAGGAAGGTTTCGCCTGGTCATTCTCTGGCACATTAAGTTGTTGCTGCTGCTTTTACCGAGTAGCTGGTCATGTGGGGCCATCTTCCCAATTCACTCAAAGATTTCTGCTGTTTTATTCAGTAAGGTGGTTCTAATGGTCTCTGGATCTGCACCTCCATTCTTCCTCTTAGCATGCACAATTAATTGTCTAAGAAGTTATTGCAATCAATGATAATATTGTTATTTTGAGATCATTTCCAAGTACCGTAAGATAATTATAATGACATCAATCTCAAAGATCAATAAACTTTAATTTCTAAAGAACATTTAACACTGGAACTGGAAGACATTTTAAATATCAAAAATAAAGAAACAAAACAGAAACAAGGAATAAAATGAATTATGAAATGTCTATAGACCAAACTGAAGACTTTTATCATCCAGTTTTTGGTAGAAAGAGAAAAACAGTAAATTATCCAAATGGAAATGATTGAGTTTGTTTTAGTTTATCGTGTGATTAATTGTTTTATTGCTTATTGCAACAGGACGTTAATGACCGTCTTCTGGACAGTCAAGTCTTTCTCTTCCACATCATAATATTTTTGTATTAAAAGATGTCATTAGGATATTAGTCTCATTTTCTGAGAAACTTCCTTTCTGGGTTTTTGTTAGTAAAATCGACAGTTATTTCACCTCATATAATCACATGTACCATTTTATAAAGTATGTATTTCACTTTTTGGATTAAATAATTAACTTTAATAATATGCAGAGTTGTAATAAAGGCCTATGGTTATTTTTTGAAGACAATTAAGTATTTAGATTTAGTAAATAAAACCATTTACAACTTAGCTTAAATTTGATCTACTTAATTTAAAGTGTGATTAACGTTTGTATAGTTTATTTTTTATTTTCTATTTTAAATACAGCCTACATGTTTCCAGGTTGATGATGTTTACAGTGTTTTAACAGCAGGCCTGGTTGGTCGCTTCAGCTGCGCAAAGCGGCCAGTTACGGTCAGTGACGTCGGTCAGCTCACCCTTCAGGCGGCGGCGGTTTGGACGGACCGACCCGGTCCGAACACGGCGGGTTCCCGAGGACGCCTTCCCTGGACGCAGCTCGAGCAGCGGGGTTAGCCAACACGCCTCTCCGGGCCCATCATCACCATCATCTGGACTGGATGTAAACAAAAGCGGCGGCCGCCCCAGTTCAGCCCGGCGGCGGGAGGAAGCTACCACACCGGGCGGCTCCCGAACCGAGCCGGACCCGCTTTCATCCTCACCGAACTGGTTCCAGCAGGTACTATCGCCTCTGACTGCAGCTGGGATTTTCAAGTTGTCATCATGGACACCATATTCCAACAGCGTCAATCAGCGGTTTTATGTCCGACACACCGGAAGAGAAGCGCGCTCCTTCAAAATAAAACCGTGGAGGGAATATTTATGAACGGATTATATTTTATACATATTTATTATTTACTAATATTTATTTAAAAATTATTCAATAATAGCGTTAAATTTAACAAAGAACTTATATTTTGCTACATTTGACTACCGCAGTGGTTTAAAAAGATCAGAAATTAGAGGGAAATAGGAGATAATTCTCCTCTTAAAAGAATATAATCATCTTCTTGATAATAAATGGATATATTGTGAAAAATTATCAAATTATAATAATCTTTTTAACAAAACCAGAGTAAAAAGGATATTGACTGCAGAAGATATTCCAATATTTCTAATATCGATGATGAAAAGTGGAAAAATAATCCAACTTTTTTAAACATCATCCATCCATCCATCCATCCATCCATCCATCCATCCATCCATCCATCCATCCATCCATCCATCCATCCATCCATCCTCTTTACCCATAGTTAAACATAATTACAGCAGTTAATTATTTTTAACTCCCTAAAATCCACAGTAGAAATAAAATCCAGTATCTGCAGTGTGATGACGAATTTGAACACCTTTTGCTTACAAAAAACAAATATATTTTAATGCAAATAAATTGCAACATAACATCTATGTTTGTTTTCTTTTGACTAAATAAGTTAGAAAGTAATATGTATTTTTTTTTAGCACAGTTTGATTGTTGAATTTTCCAGTTTCCTCAGTTTGAAGCTGGTTAGGTGTGGTTGTGATAACCAAATAAAAAGGGCCGCCATATCTGTGCAGCGGGAGATTTGCCTTTATGAACGTTTGAAACAAGTAAAAAATGAAAGAAGAGACATAAAGGCGGTTAGATTTGGCCCCAGCGCCACAGGAGTGTTTGGAAGCTGGACCTCGGCCTGGCGCCCAGGAACCGGCGCCCAGGAACCGGCGCCCAGGAAACGCCGCCCAGGAAACGCCGCCCAGGAACCGGCGCCCAGGAAACGCCGCCCAGGAACCGGCGCCCAGGAACCGGCGCCCAGGAACCGCCGCCCAGGAAACGCCGCCCAGTGCCAGAGGAGGAAGGAAGACGATCTGGAACTTTTTTTTTTTTTGCGGGTTTTTGGTGGCACCACCATTTTTTTTCATCTTTTTTTGGTGCTTTTGTCGTTTTGGATTTTTCATTTTGGATTGAAATTAGGGAATATTTTTATATATTTTTGAAGATATGGGACTCTATCGTGGACAACATTCTAATAAAAATGTAATTAATTTTTGGGACAGTTCTCTTTTTTCTAGTTGTTATAGTCTGAGTGATTTAAATATATCCTTGTATTAATTTTGAGACATTTTGGTTAAAGCTCTGCTATTTGTCAAAATAACATTTCTTAGTATTTTGTTCTTCTAATAATCTATTGTTGCTAAAAATCAACAAATTCCATATTAAGTGTTAGGATATTTATTTTCTTATTAAATTAATTTGTGTGAAATATTTCCCTGATACCTGAGAAGAAATCTGCTTTAAGTCAAACTGATTTTTACAAAATAATCACCCAAACTTTTACTGAAAAGCCAAATTTATCCCTATGTGTGGATTCAGCCTGTAAGACATATTAATAAAAAAATAAAACAGATGTTTTTTTAGTTTATTTCTGGAAAATAGAAATATTTTAATTAAAGTAAAATGAACAACTTGGAGCCCCAAAAATATATTTTTAAACTAGCACAAACAAAAGCATACAAGTGTTTATTGAGCAAGGTGCATTCAGTAAAAACAATGTTTTAAAGTTATAAAAATAAATCAAAGTAAATGAGTTATACAGTATTTTAAAAATACTTTAAAGAAAGGTATTGCTCATATAAAATATGACACAGAAATGAAGACCTGTTGTGATCAGACAGAGTTAACAGGTCATCCTGGAGGTCGTCCTGAAGGCTGGAGGTCGTCCTGGAGGTCAGGGTGAAGGCTGGAGGTCGTCCTGGAGGCTGGAGGTCGTCCTGAAGGCTGGAGGTCGTCCTGAGGTCAGGCTGAGGCCTCCCCAGCGCCCGGTGCGCCAGCCTCAGGTTCTCCCTCAGCTCCTCCGCCTCTCGCTCGGCTCTGGCTCTGCTGAAGCTCTGCTCTGTGTGAACATCCTGGTGCTTCTTCGCTGCGTTCCTCTTGTCCTGCGTTGAAACAGAAATCCGTTTCTGATTGTAGTTTTTTTAACCAGAACGCTGTAGCGTGCGGGACACCGACCTTCACCGCCGCCTGCAGCTCGTCCTTCAGAGACGCCACTTCCTGTTTCAGCCTCTGAACCTCGGCCTCCTGAACCCGCAGCGTGATCTGGACAGGAAGAAGATCCAGCTGATTCTGTTTGATCACAGACCAACACCAGGCAGCGTCTCTGAACAGCACTTTATTAAATCTTACCACAAAATCTCAACTGGATGTAGTTCTGGACTTTGACTAGGCCATTCTGACACATGAATATTCTTTCCTCTAAACCAGGAGTGTCCAAACTTTGTTTCACAGGCCAAGAAAACAAAAATTAAAATGCATTTTATTTATTGATTAAGAACTAAAAAATTATTTTTGTACATTTGCTGAATTAAATGATGACGTCTAGTTTTTAAATTCTTTTGGAAACGATTGAACAAATTTATAACAACAGGCTCTGACCCCTTTGCCTCCTGACCTCCTGACCCCTTCGCCTCTTGACCTCCTGACCCCTTCGCCTCCTGACCTCCTGACCCCTTCGCCTCCTGACCTCCTGACCCCTTCACCCCCTGACCTCCTGACCCCTGACCTCCTGACCCCTGACCCCAGCTCACCTCCACCTCGTAGCCCTCCCTGGTCTGGCCGAGCTGCAGCTGCTCCTGCTTGGCCACAGGACACAGTCTGGTGATCTCGGCCACCAGGTGACGACTCAGCTCCTGGAAACCAGAAAAACATTGTTTTAAATTATGAGAAAACATTCATAAGGAATAACCTCCAGAATAGAGTTGCTAATATTGGTGTGAACTTCAGAGCTTTGATGGAGTTATTAGGATCTCGTCATGTTGATTGTGAAATCATCTCCAAGTTCTGCTGCTGATAATTTGATGCTGATGTTAAAATATGAAATATTCCCTTATTAGTAAAATTGATACTAAAGTAGAACTTCACAAGATGCTCAACGTTAGTCGTTGTAAATTATCAATAATTTATTATTAAATTATTACTTTATTCTCGTAATATTATGACTTTTTTCTTGTATTATTGCAATTATTCAGATAATATGACTATTCTCATGTGACTTTATTCTCATCATTTTAAAATAATCTCTTAGTCTGGCCCTAACATAATTTTACTAGTAGGTTATTTCTCCACCAGTCAGAGGTGGAGCTTCTCTGTCCACCGCCGTTCTGACCTGAAGACGTCCAGTTTTTACCATAAGATTCAGGAGTTTTTGATGCTTCAGGCCTCAGTGAGCGGCTGAGACCAGCAGCGGGTTGTCACCTGGTTGCGGCTCCGCAGGGCCCGGTTCTCCTGCTGACACTGACCCAAGGCCTTCCTCTCGGCCTCCAGGGCCTGGACCAGGTGTCCGTTCTCCAGACACTTGAGGGAGAACTGCTGGGACAAAACGTCCAGCTCCTGCTGGAAGGAGGCCAGCTCCTCCCTGGAAACACACACACCGATTAACACTGAGGCTCACACACACACACACACACACCGATTAACACTGAGGCTCACACACACACACACACACACCGATTAACACTGAGGTTCACACACACACACCGATTAACACTGAGGCTCACACACACACACACACACACACACACCGATTAACACTGAGGTTCTCACACACACACACACACACACCGATTAACACTCAGGCTCACACACACACACACACCAATTAACACTCAGGCTCACACACACACACACACACCAATTAACACTCAGGCTCACACACTCCGCCGCAAAATTCAAAAACTTCAAGGCAACTTCAAACTTTTCCAGCAACACAGTTTGGAGATAAAACAATACAAATGAACTAAAGACAGTTTAAATCACCATCAGATGATCATTTATTGCTGTTTTTAATAATATCTTCTATATTCCACAGCAAGTTAAACTAGGATATAACAAAATTTGATGTTTTGGGTTAGGGTTAGAACCGTATGCACCTGACTGGGCCAAGAAAATTACAAAAAATCTCAAAAAAAAAAAATTGCCTTGACATTTTCTGGCTTTTAGCAAATAGAAATAAATTTAGGTAATTTAACAGACATGAACATGAAAGTTTGGTTTGATTTAACTTCAGACACTGAGAACAAAAATGTGTCTTTCTATTATCTTTATTTATCTGCCTTCAACTGTAAATAATGTTTCTCAAATTTAGGCTTTTAATCAAATGTTACATTGGAATTTATCACAAAACTGAACCTTTCACCCACATGAAACCCTGAACACTGGACCTGTTCTTCATGATTATGAAGAAACAGTTTAAAATCTGATGAAATACATCAGCAGTTTAATTTTCCTAAAGGTTACATGTAATAATACCAATACATTTTTTAGCTGAAGGATAAAAATCTCTCTGCGTTTTTCAGATAATCGTGTTTCTAATGAAAATCCCTCCATCTGTCTTTGGTTAGAAGGAAAGAGGTCGGAGTTTCCCATGAGAACGTTTCTGCAGGCGGATGCGACCTGAACCCGACCGACCCGGCTCACGTACCTGTGGATCTCCTCCAGCTGCGAGTTTCCGTTGCAGTTCTCTGATTGGCTCCTCCTCTGGATCTCCCTCTGCAGCTCGGCGCGGTGGGCGTTCTTGATGGCTTCGATCGCTGAGCAAACAGGAAGTGGAGACGGGTCAATTTAGATCAGATTCTGTTGGTCAGACTGCAGTCCAGAGCAACTAAAGTTACCAATGTAACTACGTTTATGTGAATCCCTCCTGACCAGCAGAGGGCAGTGCTGATACCAGCAATGTCACAAGGAATCTTGAGCACTGAGACAGAACCAGAGGATCCTGGCAGAAGATCCTGGTCCAGAGGATCAGGCTGCCGGTATCGTTCTCACCAACAGAGACAGCAAATCCCTCCTGGTCAAAAGACACCAGGGCACAGACTCTGCAGCAGTGGGAACCACGGCCATCCTGGCAAATAATGAGCTACCAGCAACAACGTTGAAGAGGGAGTCTGGTTGTGTTGCCCTGGTAAGAACATCGTCAGCTGGGAGGACAGGTGAGGAGAAGCCCATTCCAGGAGATCTCTGGACCTCTTCAGCGCTGACCTGGTGCCTCCTTGGCGGTTGATGTGATGCCAAGGATACCTGAGGTGTTGTCTGACCGGATTAGAACAAGTCTTGCAGAAAGTGCCTTAGAGACAAATGCACAACGCGCAGCTGCAGTATGTTTATGTGTTTGGATCAATCCTTAGACACCCTGAACCCTGTGACACTCAACCGTCCGCATGGAGACGCCCCTGTCTGTCCATGGAGACCATGTCCCTGTGAGTTTGTGATGCCTGTGCAGCCTGGCATCCTCTGCAAATGTGAGTGAGTGATGTCCGTTTGCCTAGCAGCTGCAGGAGGGTGATGTAAGGGCTGTCCAGCCTGAACTCATTGATCAGCCAGAGTATGAAGTTCAACCTGACGATGGGCAAGCCCTCATTGAAGGTGAGTCCAAAATAACCCTGAGATGGAATCAGGCAGCTTTCAGGGCAGACTAGGACACATCTTGTTTAGCGAGAGGCATGCGCTCCAGATGGGGGGCAGAGAAGCTAATTGTCGAGGCATAGAAGAACCTCCGCAGGCCTGCAGGGGAGAGAGGGCTGCTTCTACCCTCTGACCTCTGACAGTGGGTCACACCGCTGCTCCCGTCAACAGGCAGTCAGGTGTTCGACTGACTTCAATCAAAAGGTTGAAGCCATGAAAAACGAACTGCACGCGAAAAAAAACAAGGAACAGAGCCTTGGACGAGTCAGGCCTCTGATTGGTCATCCAATAGGCTGCAGGTGTGACTCTTGGTGTTACTACTAGAACAGCACATCAATGCCGCCCTCTGGTGGTCAGTAGGGATAACAGAACTCACCTGTTGCAGTGGCAGCGCTCTCCTCCTCCAACAGTCTGTCTCTCTCCACCAGGAGGCGCTCCACCTCCTGCTGGTGCAGGCGCTGCAGCTCCTCTGCCACCCTCAGATGACAGGTTTCCATGGTGATGAGGGCACGCTCACAGGTGGCCTGCAACACACGCACACTCCAGTTCAGTTCAAAATGGTTTCAGAGAAATCAGCTGACACAATCAGACACCCAATCAGCTGATGATGACAGATTTTACAGGAAGTGAAGGTAAAATGTGCAGCAGTGGCGCCCCCTACCTTCAGCTGAGCGACCTCCCGCCGGTGCTGCTCCTGCATTCGCCTCAGCTCCTCCTGCAGCGTCTCCCCTTCGGCTCGGAGGTCAGAGCTTTGCTGCATCTCCTGCGGCCTCATCAGAGAAGTTTCACTCTGCTCCATGTGCAGCATTTCCTCTGACCCTGCTGCTGTTGACCTCTGACCTCTATCGGTCTGGCAGCTGGTGCTCACCTGGGCATCCTCTGTGGCCCACGCATCCTCCGGTCTGGTGTTCAGCTCCTGGTTCTCCTCCATGCGGCAGCTGCAGCTGGAACAGACTCTCCTCTGGTATCTGGACCGCAGCCTGCTGAGCCGAACGCAGCAGAATGCGTCCGCCGCCGCAGACGATGCGAGGTGCGAAGCAGACTTCAGGCGGTTGCATGCGGTGCTGTGGCCGGAGGCAGCGAGGCGGTTCAGACACGATATTCTGCTCAGAGTGACGCCTCTCAGCTTCCTCAGCTCATCAGTAAATCTGCGGTTCTCTGAAGCTCTTCCCCAGCTCTCCTCTTCCTCCTCCTCCTCCTCCTCCTCCTCCTCTGGGTGCAGCAGCTCATGGCCGGCCTGCTCCAGCTGCTCTCCTATTGGCTGCTGCAGCCGGGCCGGGTCACTCTTCATCTTGTTCTGGACGGATTTCCAGAACTCTTCCTCTTCTTCCTCTCTGAGGTCCAAACCGTCGATGACCTCCAGCAGCTGCGCCAACGCCTGCAGCCTCATCACCGCTCCTGCTATCACTTCCTGGATGTTTTCTTCAGCAGAAACGGCCTGGTTCTGTTTCTGGTTCTTGTCCGGTTTCTCCACAGTGACATCTTCAGCTGTTGCTTTCTTCAGCGCCGTGTTTTCCTGCTCTGGTTTCCTGCAGGTTCGCTCCAGCTGCAGTTCTGGTCCGTTTGGTTCTGCTGAGCGTTTGAGCCGCAGCAGAACCTCCGTCTGCCTCAGCTTCTCCTCCAGAGACGCCGCCAGCAGCTCCTGGTTCTGGCGGAGCGGCTCGTTGGAGCAGCGGCCCAGCTCGGCCTTCAGCCGGTCGATCTCCTGGTCCGCCTCGGTCAGCTGGTTCAGCATCTCCTGGTTGTGCTGGTCCAGAGCTCGGTTCTGGCTGCTGAGCAGCGCCACCTCCTGGGACAGACTCTTCACTGCCACGCGGCTGTCCGGGTCTGTCCCGTCAGACTGCTGCTGGTTCTGCCGGCGGGAGCCGCAGCTGGATGCTGGAACTGCTCCGTCGGCCTGAGGCGCCCCCTGCTGGCCGCCTGCTGCAGGTGCAGCTGAAACCAAACCGTCTGTTTCTGCTGAATGTCCGTCTGGGAGGCGCATCCAGATGCCGGACAGACACGCCACTGACGAGGAGTCGCTGCGCTGCTGCAGCAGGTCTCTGCACAGCCGCTCAGAGTCATTCAGCAGCAGAGTCAAGCTCCCATCTGCAGGGTGGAAAACCGGGTCGGACGGAACCAGAAGGTCCAGCTGGAGAAAATCATGCGAAAGGAAAAACTTCACATCAACATTGCTGCATTTATTACATGTTTTTACATTAATCTACAGAAAAAGTAAAACTTTGATCCAATCTGGATATAAATTATTCTCTTCAGTTTAACTTTTCTACATTTATTCACATTAAAAGTTTCCCTGGATGTTAGCAGAGCTCAGCTCCACGCAGCTCTTCAAAACTTTAGTGTCTAAAAATGTAAAGCAATAAAAATAGCAGCTTTTCATGTAAAGAACAACATTCATTATGTATTCTTTTTTTAAATAACTTTTTTATCTGGGTAAATAAAAATAAACATGCTAGCATAGCGCTAGTGCTAGCTGGAGAAATGACTTGTGGTTTTTTACAAAATCCTCCAACAATTAGAATATCGTAGCTTTAAACCGTAAATTTTAGCTTCAATCGTGGATTAAATAATATTTTTACTCTGAGATGAACGGAGTTCTGCGGTTCAACCTGACAGAAAGCAGGAGGTTTTGGATAAACAAGGCGCTGCGTTCACAGACCTGCTCCGGACAGAATCCGGCGGCTCTGAGACGACCTTCCAGCTGGAGTCTGTGATGCTCCGAATCCGCCAGCCGGGCCTTCAGGTCATCGACCTCCAACAGCAGGAGAAAGGAAGAGTCAAACAGCAGGAATGAATCTGCAGATCCAAACTGGTGTTTCGAATCCACAGAGGAAAACTGACAGAATCTCACCAAGTAATCCTGACCTTTTCTACTGTAAATAACTCCTGAAATAAGATGAAACTGACTTTAAAGTAACTTATCAGCAAGAAGTGGGAACCTTTTTTAATTAAATAATTCCTTAATATTGAT
Organism: Alfaro cultratus; assembly: GCA_903066825.1. Taxonomy (NCBI): domain Eukaryota; kingdom Metazoa; phylum Chordata; class Actinopteri; order Cyprinodontiformes; family Poeciliidae; genus Alfaro; species Alfaro cultratus. The sequence continues at coordinate 38,588 of CAEFZX010003644.1, forward strand.
GAAAACAAACTAGTTCCACATTTTCCATAACATGGAACAAATAAATGAAATAATCTGCCAGTAGATTTAAAACTTTTTATCAACATTAAGAAATTATTGACTTAAAAAAAGCTCCTGCATCTGCCTGAAAAGTTTTGTCTTATAAGATATCTGCATGCAGCATCTGCAGCACCTGCAGCACCTGCAGCACCTGCTGCACCTGCTGCGCCGCATCGCGTCCCTCACCAGCGTCCAGCAGCCCTGCAGCAGCGTTTCCGTCTCCAGAGTGTCTCTGGACTCGGTGGGCAGCGACACCGTCCTCTCTGGTCTCAGCGGCGTCCTCTCCACCCGCCTCCAGCAATCTGCGATCAGCTCCTCCATCTTCAGCTGGGACCGGGGGCTCAGAGGTCGCATGGCGCCGCCCTGCTGCCCGCCCTCGCCGCCCTGCTGCCCGCCCTCGCCGCCCTGCGGCCCGCCCTCGCCGCCCTGCGGCCCGCCCTCGCCGCCCTGCGGCCCACCGCGCCCCAGAGAGAAGCCCAGCAGGCTCTCATAGCGCTGCCTCCTCTCCTCCCGCCGCCTGCACCTCTCCAGGTCGCCCAGCTCCAGCCGGGCTTCGGCGCCGACCCCCCACTGGTTCGACTCGCTGCTGGGGGCGGGGCCTGGGGGTGTGGGGGCGGGGCCGGAGGCGGCGTCCTGCGTCACGTCTGGTCCGACCTCAGCTGGGCTGCAGGTGAGGTGGCGGCCAGGTAAGCTGGGAACACGGAGAAGAACCGAACTGAACACCCAAAACCAACAAACACTCAAACATCAGCAGAGACGTGCAGCATCCAGACGGATCATTGATCATGTCGGGTTCCCCAACACAACCAGAACCAGAACCAGAACCAGAGAGATTCCTGACCCATTTCCTTCATTGTTTTCCATGTGAAACTGATTTGATCCACTGTAAAGATTTTTGCTCTGATCTGAACGTCCACACAGAGTGAGTGAGAAAAATATTAAAAAACTAAAAGCTATAAGGAAGAAGAAAATAGATGAGAGGACTGGACCTCCGGCTCCAGAATCAGAGTCCAATCCTGGATGAGCAGCAGATCAGGGACAGATTTCCAGGATTGTTTTAAAATTTCCTTTCTGCTCATTTTTTAATCTGTGGCTGATATTTGTACAGAAGCTCCAGTCGGTTCCTCTGCGTTACGGAGAACCGACTGTTTGGACTTCATGTTTCCTCCTGCTGTCGTTTCTCTGATGAAACTGGATTTTTATCTCTGGATGTGTAACCATCAGAGACGGTCACAGATTAAAGCTCCAGAGCTCACCTGGTCACGTTCGGCGCGTCGGCAGGATTGACGTTCTTCATCAGTGCTTGGATCCAGTTCCTGCGTATTCCTGCCGTCATGGCGGACAGCGTGAAGACGGCCTTCTGGGTCTGAAACATCCAGAGGAAAAGGTTTCTGTCTGCAGCAGCAGCAGGTCCAGCTGCAGAACCTCAGAGTCTTACGTGGATCTGGAAGCCGTAGTTTCTCTGGACCTGATATTCAGACACGTTGTAGCATTTTGACAGGTCGATTTCTCCTTCCAGGTCTGAAGCCTGGAACCAGAACAGAGTTTTAACCTGGCATGACATGAACTGCTGCAGCTTTCTGCTCTGATCAACCAACCTCCTCAGCTGATGAATCTCTGTAGAATCTCAGGCTGGCCATCGACAGAACAAACCAATATTTCTTCCACTAGGGGGCAGCGCAGACGAGCAAGAAGCTCCATGATGGCGGAAACTTTCACATCAGCATCAATCTGAACATTTCTGTCTGGAGTTTTTACCTCGTCGTCTTCATCCAGCTTCATCAACCAGCCTTTCTTAAAGTTCAGCAGATTTGGCTGCAAAAATTAAAAACTGATTTTAAAGGTGACCTATCATAAAAAACCGAAGAACAACCAAAACAGACAGAAAAACTCCTCAGAGTTTCTGGTTGTTTTTCTGTTTGAAAAATTTAAACATTATTTTTTTCATTCCTTCAACAGATAAAAACAAAAACAAAGTTGGGAAATTAGCACTTATTTATCGTTTATGGTGTGAAGCACTTTGATTGTGGTAAATGTGATGTATAAATAAACTTTGACTTGATTTATCAACAAAAACAAGAATAAAACCATAAAGAGGCAAAGCAAATGAGCAAATAACCAAAAGAAGAAAGTTAGTTTTTAAAACACATTTAAAGGATAGAAGACATTTTTAATAAATTGTGATTAAGGTGAGATGACAGAGAAGGGAACAGGTAGAAATGACCTTGGCTGCAGAGGAAGGAGGAAATGAAGACGTGATGATTAAAGTTTCAGTTTCTGGAGGTTAGAATGATGAATTCATCTGCTACAATCGGAGCTAACATTTCTCCCTCAGAGACACAAACAGTTTTTATGAGCTCTGCTGACCGTCATGGCCGCCGTGGCGCTGTCCGCTGTCCGGCGGTCCAGAGACCGGGTTCTCCTCTGAGGCGTGGGAACGCTGCGCAGGTTCCCGTCTCCTGTCGACCGCAGTTTCTGCACAAAGAGGAAAAAAGATCCAGCAGATAAAAATCATATTTTCCCTTCAAAAACAGAATATAAACGAGATAAAGAGCGTTTTTACAGGAGCCGGTTCGTTTTCAGGGGCATTTTAGTAAAAAGCCAAAAGAAATGGAGGAAGCAGATTATCCCCAGAGAGAGACAGAACAGAAAGGAATCAGTTTGCTTCAGTTACGCCTTCCCAAGAAATCTATAGAAATTTCAGATAAGTCAAAAACAGTTAATTGAATTAATTATAGAATCTGGAATTGATTAATTTAAATTATTTGCATTTTAATTAATCAAGTTTATGTGTAAAGCACATTTCAGCAACAAGGCAGTTAAAAGTGCTTTACATTGTAACTTAATAGAAAAATAGTGACAAAGTAGGGCTTTGAACTGAACACGTTGACTTTCTGCTGATAAACATATGAGCTGAAAATAAAGATATTTATATCTTTCATTAATCTGATCTTCAACCATCAGATTGGAGCAAAGAGTTTCAGGAAGTCCTGATCATTAGCATTAGCTGCTACATGTTAGCATTGAGATGCTATTTTAACTTCACTGATAGGCTAACTGCTTTTAGCTCAACATGAACACAACAGTAGTGTTTCCCAGTCCAATCGGATCGTTAAGAAGCAGAAATTATCCCCCAGTGGACCAGAGAGAAGCTGCTTCATCCTCCATCACTGTTAGCAGATGTAGCATAGCATGTGCGTCAGATTTAAGGCCATACCAGAAACATGATACAAAGGTTCCAGCCAGAACTTTAGTAGGCAAGGAAAGTTTATTTTTATAGCACCTTTCAGCCAAAGACAATACAAAGTGCTTGTACAAGAAAGTTAAAAACAACATACAACAAGAAGATTGTAATAATAATAATAATAAATAATAAGCAGATTAAAAATAGACAAAGTAAGCATGAAAATTTTAAATATAGTGAATGAGTACAATTAAAAATGTAACAATAGGCAACTTCAAATCAAAAGGTTTTTAACCTTGTTTTAAATAAACTCAAGGTAGGAACAGTCACAGTTTTGTTTTTATTTAGTTGGAGAAAGTTATGGCCCATCCAGACATTAATCTGCTCAATCCATGTAGTGAGTATTAGAGCCTGACTGTAATCTCCTGGTGAAAGACTGATGTACATCTGTGTGTCGTCGGCATAGTTGTGGTATTCTATGTTATTATTTCGTATAATTTGAAGTAATGGAGGCATGTAGATATTGAAAAGAAGCGGCCCCAGGATGGACCCTTGGGGAACTCCAGAGGTAATTTCATTAATTTGGATTTAAGTTTAATCGGCACAGAGCCGCCTTTGTCCTTTCTTCTGGCATTTATGCAGAAAACTATCCAGCTTTCAAACCACAGGAAGCCGGGTTCTGTTGAGGGAAGATGGTTCCCTAAGGAGAGAGGAGGAGGAAGATGAGGAGGAGGAGGAGGAAGAAGACGAAGAGGAGGAGGAAGAAGAAGAAGATGATGAGGAGGAGGAGCAGGAGGAGGAAGAAGAAGATGGCCCTCCTGGCCTGTGGGGGCGCTGCACCAAGAACCACTGAAGGAAACCACACAAAAACCTCTGAAGACACTGAGAGCAACTTC
>CAEFZX010003646.1:0-12271 GCA_903066825.1 Alfaro cultratus
TGCTTGTACATGGCAGGACCCTTCAGAATAAAAGAGATGAAGAGAATCGAGATGGGGAGCAACAACGACTGGTGAGTGAAAACATTAAGGATGTGACTGAAGCTCTTTAAGGACTATACCAGGTTGGTTCTCTCTGGTGGTTTTCCTTCTCCCCTTGCCCTAAATTCTGCACATATGCTTAAAGAAATCAAGGAAATAAGAAGTAAAATGAAGTGTTGGATGCTAGGAGAGACAGATTTGAGTGAAAATTATTCACTGAAAAGTAACAGAAACAACAGCCAGGATAGTTGAGGTGATCCAGGCAGTGTGACCGGGTAAATCACAGATGAGCAGGTATCTGCTCATCTGTGGCATGTACTTGACACCAAAACATCCCATCTACAGTCTACATCTCAACTTTGCTGCCATTTGATTTCTCTGGGGATGCAAAGTAGACTTGATGAACCAGAAGACCTGAGTGGTCTGGACGGTTGATACAGCAACAGCAACAGGTCGTTAGTGTATTTTAATGGGGAACCGTTCAGTGATCTATAAACATTTAGAAAGGCAAAAAGTATCAAAGGGAAAACTGAGGATGCGAAAATAAGACAAGTACATTCTTATACTTCCACTGTGGATTATCTCTTCCTCATTAGTCTTCCCCCAGTCAGTGTTTCCTGTTAGTAGAGTTCTTGGGTCAGAGTGAGAGCTCCAAGACATTTTACATATGATGTTCCAATTTTTTCAATTCTTATGTTCTTCTGCAGATAATGGATTTAACTTTCTTGTCCCTGTTGTAGAACGAGCAGGAAAATTCGAAGAAGGTAACAGGAATCAACTCTGCAGCATCTGTGCAGAAAGCTAATGTGAGTATGGCTGACTAGCCGTAGCTATGCGACATAGCATCACATTAAACCCTGTGGATCAGGAGTGTGTCTTCACATGTGTGTGAAGGCAGATGAGTAAATATTTTAGGCAATTTAGTAACTGTTTGTGTCCAAGTCGGACTCTGCTGTTTTTCCAAATGTTTAGAGGCAATATTATGTAAAATCAAACTTTCTGACCTCCACATCATGTTAAAATGTTATTCCCTAATCAAAAACATACCTGGCGTGTTACCTTGATAGTTCAGTGCATGTTTAATCTCCGTGGCAACCATTCAGCTGTGCAAAACACTTCTGTGCACCTCGCCTCTCCCTCAAGGCGAAACTCCTTCTCAGGGATTTGGTTTCTAAGCTTCTGCCTCACAGAGCAGCCCTCCCTCACTGAGCTCCTTCAGACTAGCCACCAGCAGTTAGAACTGTGCAGCTACTGAGCTCATTATATAATCTTTAATAGAGGAGCCATGTTGTGATGACTTCCTGAAGGCGGAGTTTCAGAAAGAAAGAGTTTGTAAAGAGACAGAGGCCCAATTTCAAGTCATTAAATCAGGAAGCAAAATTTCCTTTATGTCATATTTGATATGTACAGATTTTTTTATAAAAACAGATTGTAACATAGTTACATAAAATGGCAACATGTGCAGGAAAAATACATAGCGCTGCCTCTTTAACAATTCAAAATACCACTTTACCCAGCAGGATTAGAAAACAACACCACAGTGACAAGTTCAGAACATTCTGAAGTCGGAGGTAAAAATTGTGGTTTAAGCATCAGACTCTAAAATCATTTTAATATCCTGCAGTTTTTGCAGGCATTAGATCATTTAAAGGTTTGTGATTGGCTGTTTCTCTTTACATCTAAATGTATCTGTCATGTTCCGTGTTTTTCTGTGTATTTATTTTGAGTCTCTGTGTCCTTTGTGCTCTCTGTGTTGTCCTGTCTCCCCTGATTACTCCCAGGTGTGTCTTGTCCCCTTGATTGCCCTCAGTGTATTTAGTCCCACCTGTGTCCTTTGTTCCTCGTCGTTTGCACGCCATTCTGTCCAGCCTGTTCGTTTTGCCACTTCATAAGCCCTGTAGCTACCTGTGTGAGTCCTGGTTTCCGCTCAGCCGTAACGCCAGAGTTTTGTGGACTGTTTCTGTGCATATCTGTTATTAAATCTACTTTCTTCATCTTACCTGGGTCTCCTGGTGTCCTGCCTCACCACCTCACCACACATTTCATGAGAGAACCATTGCAGATAAACTCTCCTTTAGATTTTCAGATTCTAATAGGTCATGTGTCTTTTCCTTCATTCACAGGAGGCAAAGTCACTGATTTCTCAGAGAGCGTTCAATCCCAGAGACATCTTCAAGCAGAAGGAGCAGAGCTTTGAGGCCAACACACCATCTCCTGCTACATCCCGACCAGGTCAGAAACACAACAGACACTCAGAGGGGGGCAGAATACCCACAAACTGTACTCAAGTAAGAGCAGCACTACTTCAACATAATTTTACTCAAGTAACCGTGAAAAGTAGCCGTCCAAGAAATGACTCAAGGAAGAGTAAAAAAGTATTTGGTAAAAAGTCTACAAGTCCAGAGTAACTGATCAATTTATCAACCATTTAATATTTAAAAGTTACATCATCAGATGGATCAAAATAGAAAGAAATTTTGGTATTTTAAGGACTAAAATGACAATAATTCACATAAGAAACACAAAAAGTAGCAAAATCAAGCAAAGGAAAAATTTTCCAAATCAATTTCTTTCAGTATAAAACTTATGAAAAAAACTGCAGGTCTGTGTTTGAGCCTGGTGAATTTTTGGTTAAAATATGTTTGTTCTTCATTCAGTGGGTAAAGAATCCAAAAGTTTTACTGAATTAAGAGCGATTTCATAATAAAATGACTCAAGTAAAAGTAGAAAGTACAGCGTAGTAAAAATACTCCTACAAACTTTCTTTTTTCAAAAGAAAGATACTCAAGTAAATGTAATTGAGTAAATGTAACTAGTTACTGCAGCACCTCTGCTGACACTAAACCAGCTGTAGCAGAATAAATGGTTGATGTTCCTGTTTTTACCCTCAGGGAAGCTCCAAAGTACGTTTTTGTCTCAGAAATCGTTTGAGCCTGAAGAAGAGGTGAAGCCTCAGAGTCCTCTGCTGGACGCCCACTACCCAGTGACCAACCGCTTCTCCTCAGCCACACCTGAACTGCCTTCCCTTTCTGCTGCAGCTTTCTCGCCCATTCTCCAAAAGACAGTGACTTCACATGAGCAGCCTGCAGGTCAGACACACTTCCTGTTGAGCTCTATATATGCAGGAGTCAGTAATTTCTTCATGATCACTTCCATGCAGGCATGATTAGCCTGGATCAAAATAATGTCAGATGTCAGCAAATGGCTGCTAGAAATATTGCAGCAGTTTTCTGCACTGATCTTCTATTTTTGAATGTAACCAGTTACATTCAAAAAGTTTGCGTTTGGATAATTTGTCTTTTTGCCTGTCGCTGTTGATTATCTCTATGTCACAGTTAATCTGGTCGTTTTATCTTTATAAGTATTTTTAGACCTACATTTTCTTTAAGATGGCTTCCACTAAACGCATCCCAGCTACTTACGGTAGCTGTGCCACCGTTAGCGGCCGAGGCTGTCCTCTGTTGAGTTGAATGTCTCTGTTTTTCTCCTGTCTCCATGCAGGGGACGGTTCCACTGAGGAGGCAGAATGGTCAGATGAGTTTGATGATGATGCAGATGAAATGACTCCAGGTAACATCACCAAACATCATGTTGACCTTTTACAACCCAAAATGCATCATTTGTGTTTTCCTTTCAAGTTCTGTTAAACATGAGCTATAAAGCTCAACACTGCTAACACTCAGTGGGAGGTCAGTCGGTCATCTTGCACGTTTGATTCCAGCTTCCTCTTGTCACATGTTTAAAGTAATGACAATAAAATAAGGATAAAAATATTTGTGTATTTGGGATTGGTGAGTTTGACAGAAAAACAACATCAGTTCACTCCATTCACCTTTCAGGCCTCATTTTTAGAAACTCCAACCTCTGATATGGTTTTCTTCCAATTTTATGTCAGAAATTGCAAATTTAGAGTTCCCAGTGCCAGGAAGCCCAGTTAGTCTGCTGTGGAATGGCATCTGATGGAAAAGAAAATAACATGTTTAATCTCCACACTGAAGGAGCCAACTGGTTAAAGAAATTGCGATTGACAATTACCTACAGGTAGGCTTACTCATGAGTTTACTGTGGCGTCACCGTAAAAAGTTAAACAGCAACGTAGAAGAAATGTGGGAGTTTGTTTTGTCCAAGACATATTCTCACCATGTTATTCACAAATTTATAATTATCAGAGTTCCAAACTAAATATTTCATTCATAAGCAAACATCAGTTTCTCCCAAGACATACAGTGTCATTTGCAGTTGTTAAAAAACTGAAAGAACTTATTTTACAAGGCATCTTAAAGCATGCCTTCAAACCAATGAGAAGAGAGACATTTTGGTTCTCCAGGTTCTTCCTACAGCAGACTTAACAACCTTTCTGAGGCGGATCTCATTTTCCAGAGATCTCCTCTGGATCTGGAAAATGTTTTCTCTGTAATTCCTCTGTTGACATGTTTATTCATTCCTGTAATTCTCCCACAGTGAAAAGTCCAGTTCAGCAGGATCTGTACCAGAGTCCAGATCCAGTTGGCACTGCTGACAATCTGTATGAGAATATTTACCAGGATCAAACAGAGGTGAGTCTGCTCTGTGTGTCAGAGGATGGATCATACCTGGACACCCCACGGTCTTTGTGGCCCGTCTGGGTTTATGTGCTTTCAGCTTACAGTCATGGTTTCCATATTATTTGAACAGATTTCTCTGTGTTTGGAGCCTTTAAATATAATGAAATATTTTTTTATGTTTTTGAATTTTAGTCTCAGGACTATAATTATCCAGGTGATGGAGAACAGCAGCTGTACAGAGCCAGAGCTTTGTATGACTACCAGGCTGGTAAGGAAACGCATCATGCTTGTCTTAATGTTGGTGCTGTGCTGATACAGAAGGTTGTGATGCTGCTGCAGAGTCCCTTTATAGTTTACAGTTCAAACTATCCCTCATTGTTTGCTCCCTGCTCTGTTATTCCATGGTGCTCCTGGTCTCATGTTCTGGTTTCCAGCTTTTGTAAATGTTTTGGACTCCATTCATTAAATCGTGGCTCATATGACATCCCGTTCTGCTGTCTGCGCTTTGGATCTACTCCTTCATCCCACCTGACAGCTTAAAGGCAATACTCAGTAGATGTGAACCTTACAGACAAAAAACCTCTCATTATTCTGGCATTTAGTAAATAGAAATAATTTTGTTGACTCCAGGTGAACTCAAACTGAAATGTCCTTTTAAAGTAGTGCATGTAAACTCCTGGTTTCATCTGTGCGTATCCAGATTATTGCTTATCTGACAGATCAGTCACAAAAGCATGCGAGTTAAAAAAGTTAAAAGAATGAAAGATAACAGCATCTGGACTAGTAAGCTTCCCATTTTTCCCCCTCTTACCTGGATTACCTGTCATCCACAGCTGATGATACTGAGATCACCTTTGACCCGGATGACATCATAACAGAGATAGAGATGCTGGATGAAGGCTGGTGGAGAGGCTATGGACCTGATGGAAACTACGGCCTATTCCCTGCCAACTACGTGGAGCTCCTCAATGACTAAACAGTGGCAGTCCTGATATGAAAATGGATTATTAACTTTTTCATGTCTTTGTTTACCACCCGCTTGGAAAATAAATGAATAAAATGTTACCAATCTTCAGTCTCACTCTGCAATGTAAAAGTTTTTGTTCAAATCAAATGTGATCAACACTTTGAATTTGGTTGCGGAAGAACCATGTTGGATAAAAATACAACTAATCTGAAGTGACATCTGCAGACAAGTCGCCCAGATCCCCATGAAAAACTAAGAATTTTAGGGCAAACATATTACTAGCTAATATTGTGTTCTTTACTGTGCTAAAATATACCACCACTTTTCTGTTAAATTACTGTTAGAGGCTAAAATCAGCAGTGTTTGACCTGACCCAAATGCAACAAAAAACAGGATGTGTGCAGTCAAAAACGATGTAGAAAGCAAAAAGCTTTAAGTTACTGAAGGTTTTATCAGGTTCTCATAAGATAAGATAAGATAAAAGATAAGATAAAATTTTATTGTCATTGTCACATGAACAACGAAATTTGAGAAATGCCATCAGTCGGTGCAAAATGCCATCAGTCGGTGTAAAGTGTGTCCCAAGTTAGTAATCAGTGGAGCTATAGCTAAATGGATGACCAGTTACCACCATGGAAGATGAGGACTTTGTTCTTAAAATGGGAATAATAGATGGAAAGCTGACTGTTCAAAAGAAAAACACAAAAAATTAAACATCAGAACGGGATGACACTTGCTGGTTGTGTTGCAGAGGTGTCTCTCTGCCACCCATAAGTATGAGGAGTCACTGGAAACAGAGTGGGTTGAAACTATTGTGATGTATAAATTTAGAATTTTAAAAATACAAACTATGATTTGGCTTCTTTACTATATTTGATATTGCATAAAATACCCAACAAATAATCCAATTTAAATGGACTGACAAGTTTTAACTGTTTTCTTTAGAACCAGTTCATCACTGAGAAGCTTACAACCTAATCTAAACTCTAAACAACCATCCTCCACTGTGAAGAGAGAAGAGACGAACCGAAAGAGGCTGTTGATGTTATTTCATTATTTGGAAGCGTGACCAACATGGACTCACCAGCATAGGCAATGGCCAACCTAGACCATTTCCATACAGTATAATATATTGGTTTCGTCATGATTATGTGTTTTGGACCTAAATGGAGAGAGACTGACATGTTGAGTAGTTGATGATAGTTTTACACAACAGGGAATGTAGAACATGAAACTAACATTAAACTAGAGAAACAAAGAAAGGATGAAACTAAAGAAAAACAAGAAACTAGACTGGTCTTTTCACAGAACAACAAAGATAAGATGAAACTAAATCAAAGTGCAAAGCACTCACCAACCTGGGATCCTAACAGCTTTGGAATAAATGTACCATAATGCCCACCGGAAATAGGAAATCACCAAACAATAATCTGTGTTGCATTCTGCCTTTTGTATGTACAAATTAAATGAAATCAGACTTGTACAGGACGTTTCAGGACCCTCAAATATGCTTTACAATGAAATCAGTCGTTCCCATTCAAGCACACATTGACATGCCACTGATTTGTAGCCACAGCTGCCCTGAGGCAGTCTGACAGAAAGGGGACTGCTGCTGCCTCCTGCTGAAGTTAAACATTCACGTATAATGGTTAGCAGAAACTTGTGGCTGTGTTTCTATTGAAAAGTGTTCTAATTTTGTTGTAGTTTCTTAATTTGAGATAAGCATGAAATAGTGTGGGGTCAATCTGGAGATGTACTATAGACCTGTTTGTTTGAATTAGGATTGCACTGCTTTATATCTGGCTTTATAACCAACATGCACTGTACTGCACATGTTGCCTGCAGAAAACAAGCAAGAATACATCATCCTAACTGGTTAAACTATTTACAGGTAGGCTAATAAAATTATTTCCATCTGACTGTGCAGATCTCCTCTCTTTGCCCAGCACAGCTCTTTGGCATCTCCAGATATCAGAGGTTTCCTTTTTAGTACAGCTTCTCTGTATCTAGCATTGCCTCCCATTCAGCCTGCTGCATTGTATCTTATCACCTGCCTTGATGGCTGCAGCTACATGTTCTTTTGGAAAAAATAAAAAATTAAATATATTTAATTTGTCCTTTGCATGCTAAACATGAATTTATTTTTTTATGAAAAATGAGTTTTAGAAAAACCCTACTCCAGTGTCAATGCTCACCATAGCTACATTTGTCTTTAAAGCAACTTGATGCATCTCATTGAGAGCTGATGATTTTACTGTGAACAAAATAGTTTTCATATTCCAAGTAAGTGACGTCCAGCAGCCACTGAGGTTTAGGGCATTCTCTCTAGTCATCTATCCACTCACGTGTTTGGATCATTAAGACATATCTCATTCACTAATTTCAATTTGGTAGCATAACTTGTTTTATTCTGCTGTGATAAACAGTTGTAGTGTGCTCACGACATGCTGACTAATGTTAAAATAGCAAGATAAATGGGGGTACCATGACAACCAGTGGCTGTTTAAAGGCCGAATGACTCTCTCTGTAGTAAAGTTGTGTGCACATCCGCTGTCTTTACAAAATGAATAATCCCTCAGAGAAAACAATTTTTATTATATTGATAAAATATTTAAACACAGAAGTGTTATTTTGAAGGCTCTATTTATGTGGCGCTCAAGACTCTAGATTCTAGAGTTTTGAGGGCCATATAGAAAGCTTTATCAGGCCGGATTTGGCCCTCGGGTCTCGATGTTGACCCATGTGGTGTAATAGTTTAAGGGAGAGATTATTGCAGACTTCTTACACATATCTTAGCTCAGGAGTTCCTAAGCTTTCTGTGCCACCTCCCCAACCCCAACCCCCACGAACAGCATTTGTCTTTGGCTTTGGACCCCCATTGTAAAAACAGACAATGCTACAAAATATGTAACAAACATCAACTTTTAGAATGATTTTTTTCACACTTTTATTCACTGTTCAATATCACATTCTTTTAACATAGATGCTGCTTTTTAGTTTCCCGTGAGTTTGTAGGGTTTTTTCCAGCAGAGACTTTCAGTGTAGGACTGCTGGACGGTTTCTTCTGTCTTTGTCTTATAAGAAACGTGTCCATTTCACACTTGCTGACTATGTTATTTGACTAGCAGCCAATCAGAAAGATGAGTGTGGGAAATAACATTTCAATAAATTATTAAATTATATCTTATAATGATTAAAAAACAGAGTAGGTTTTATGATAAAAACATAATTAAAAATTTTATTCTAAAGAAAAAACTAAGTCAGTATTTTTAGTTGTGCATTTTTTCTCTCATCTTCAACATTGTGGCCGCGACCCTCTCTTGAAAAACACTGTGTTAGCTCACACAGACCGACTGGTATAAAAACAAACAGAAGGTGGCAGCAGTACGCTTTAGAGTCGATTAGCCCGCCTAAACTAAACTACGAAGAATACCAGCCCCTCCCTCCCCAGTCAACAGGGAAACATGGCGTCAAGGTTACTTCTCCGCACCGCGTTCAGAGCCACAACGAGCTGCCAGGCTGTCCGGGCTCCGGCTCTGAGGCGCTGCATGTCTGCTGGAGGTGAGGACGGGACTTTGGTCGACAGGAACACACAGAAAAGCCGCTGAAATAAGAGATTAGCCGTAGTTAGAACAAATGAAATTCATGGCGGCGGACCGCTTTCTGTTTGTTCCTTCATAGACTCCGGGCTTCATAGGGAAATTGTCCATTTCTGTTAATATCGTTCCATCTAGTTTGCTTCTTGTTCTAAGAAACCACATTGTTTAATTACCAGAACAAGTAGGAACTTGTGTTTATTTCGGCTAGTTTAAAAAAAAAAAGAGCAGGTTTTCAAATAGTATTTTGGTTTCACGAGAGACTTCACATTGAATACAGATGACTGATGCTCAACATATTGCAACTATATTTTCAGAAAATATTGTTATAAAATGAGAGAACAGATAATGATGAGATTTTAGAGGTATATTGTGACGACTAAAGTGGTCAGAACTCGTTTCAATGAATGCTTTTTGCAAAGTTTTACAACACCGGAAATAGATACACTGTCAACGGTGTCAGTTGTTTTAAATCTTAAATTGTTATTACTGCCCTTCATTGTCTAACTGTTGGCATTTCTATATTTCTAATGTCTGTTTTTGTTACTTCTGTTGTCTTACCTATGGTGACGTGTGCTGCTGCCTTTCTTGCCCAGGTCACTCTTCTGAAAGAGGTTTTGATCTCAGTGTTTTTTTTTTTTTATCTGCTTAAATAAATGTCATTTAGGTGGAACACAGAAACAGAATTTTACTTGAATCATTGTAATTAAAGTGTAGCATTACATTCACAGAACAACTGAGGTAAAAAAAAAACTGTTGAATGATCTCATTAATGTTATTGTCACCATCACTGTATGTCACTAAAATGAATTCTGCCTGAGCTGTAAGTGAATAATTTGCTGCTCCACCAGGCATTCCCACTGATGAGGAGCAGGCCACAGGACTAGAGAAGGCCATCATGAAGGCAATGAAGGAGGGAACAGTGAGTGTTACAATCAGCAGTGCAGAAACATGACATAAAAAATTATGACTCTCTTGAGGTAGCCAAATGCCTCGTTATCTTATTAGTGACGCGCATGAATGGATGAACGAGGTTCCCACTCCTTGCAGGATCCTTACAGCATGATGAAGCCAAAGAGCTATGCTGGCTCCAAGTCGGACCCCCACCTGGTTCCCTCCATCACTAACAAGAGGGTTGTGGGCTGTATCTGTAAGTCCTCCTGTAGCAGCTCGCTGTGGAGAACGATTTCACTTATTCTCATAACGATGTCTGCCTTCATCCTCTATGCAGGTGAGGAAGACAACACCTCCATCATCTGGTTCTGGCTTCATGAGGGCGAGCCCCAGCGCTGCCCCTCCTGTGGTGCCCACTACAAACTGGTGCCTCATGAGCTGCCCCACTAGCCTCCAGTCCTGTAACCTGTACAGATGTGTGTGTTTATGCCTTCAGCGTTCATCTGTACCTTTTTTAGCTTTTTTTGTTGCAATATAGACGTCCATTCCTTCAGAACAAGAAGAATCAGATTATCCACGCCCTGCAGGATGTTTCCAGCTCGGCGTTCTTCCTGGTTCGCTCGTCTTGTTCTGTTATTCTACTTGATCTACCTGCTGACCTCATCAGTCTTTGCTTTACATGTTACAGTTCCACACAGATACAATGTGTTTGGAAGAATCAGGCAGTTTACTCTAGTTTTTGTACTGTATTCTGTCAAAATGGGTCCACTTTACTGCTGTTATTCAACCAATAAACATTAAGAACTCCTATTCATGCATGTCTCTGGCACTATTTATGACATGTTTTCTCTGATAAATATGTTACAGTTAATGGTACACATGCAAAAACAGAGGAAGAATTGCTAGCTGTACCGTGAAGCCAGGAGTAAAAATGTGCATATTAGAAAATTCTTCAAACATTCTACAATCAGATCTTACTGTCAAACTATTATAATAAATGGATTCAAAGTCCTATTGTCAACACATTTGTCGTCAAGAGGGAGTAGTTGGGTATGGGTTTTGCTTCAAGATGTGAGATCTGTTCAGGTTTTCCACAAGCTTCACTCAATGCAGCCTTCATCTCACTAAGTTCTCTTGACAAAGAGAGATGGCAAGAGAACAAGATGTCAGTTTCGGGCAGTAACCTGTTTCTTGCAGAATTGTTTTAATTCCATTGCTTTGGAGGAGTTTTGAACATATTTATGGTAGCCTATATAATCATCTTAAAAAGTATACCCTGTCCCCCTCCCTTTCCAGCAAGGGGACAGGGTCTCTTGGGAACATGGCCCATATTTAGCCGGGAGTTCAGATTTTTTGTTAGTTTAGTTCTTGTTCATAGCTCAAGTGGAGAGGCTGAGATTCAAACCAAGATATACAAACAATGTCTAAGGTTATAACTGTGGTATCACTGAATGTCAATGGTTTAAATAATATCAAAAAGAGAGATAAGGTCCTAAATAAATTTAGAAAAGAAAAAATACAAGTTATTCTCTTACAGGAGACACACCTAACAAAAAAAGGACATGGAAAGTAAAAAAAATTAGGGTATGGAAACTCATTTTCCTCCTCATTTGTAGAAAGGCATAAACGAGGAGTTATGACATTGATCTCAAATAGTGTAAAGTTTGAATTGTTGGAGGAAATTGGGGATAAAGAAGGAAGATACTTAATGATAAAGGGCAAATTGGAAAACCAGTTAATCACACTACTCAATGTATATGCCCCTCCAGAAAGTGACAAAGTACTTTTTAAGAAAATATTTGATCTCATTAACTTGGAAGCAGAGGGAATATTGATATGTAGTGGGGTCTTTAATGCTGTGTTAAATTATAGGATGGATACTACAAGCAATAAAAATAGTAAAAAACAAATCAGTAGGTACATGAACACGATGATGTCAGAAATGGCAATTGTAGATGTGTGGAGAGAATTTCACCCCTTAGATCAAGATTATACTCATTATTCAATACCACATGGTATTTATTCCAGAATTGACTATATACTAATGAACAAGAGAGAACTACACAGAGTGAAAGAGTGTAGGATTGGAGTTTCAGACGTTTCCGATCGTAACGCAATCTATCTTAAAATCCATCTGGACAGCAAAAAGAACAATATGGAGACTAAATGAAGGAATATTAAATAACAAGGGTCTAGTTGGTGAAGTAAAAGAGGAGATAATCCGATATAAA
>CAEFZX010003647.1:0-19550 GCA_903066825.1 Alfaro cultratus
GTGTCCTGCAGTTTTTAGATGTGCCACAGGTACAAAACGCTGGAATGAAATGGCTTCATTACCTCCTCCTTGTGTAGATCAGTTCTCCAGAGTCCTGCTAATGACCTAATTATTCTATTCATGTGGTGCAGCAGAGGCACATCTAAAAGTTGCAGGACAGCGGCCCTCGAGGACTGGAGTTTGACACCCCTGGTCTAGTGGGAGATAAAATAATGGAACTGGTGAGTCATTGGTGTGACATTAAAGTTGCAGCTGCATTGTTAATATGCTATGTGAAATCTGCAATGTGATGTAATCTTTCAACATATCCAGAATAATCTGTTAGATACTGATGAGGTAGTGCCTCAGCAGTTATCCTGATAAGAAAAATAGCTACTGGAAGTTACAAAGATTTTAACAATGATGAAAGAAAATCAATTTATCCACTTGACTTTTCTATAAATTTCTGTTTATATTGATAATATCAACATTTTTATGATCAAAATCACTGAATTCACACATTGGAGCATGGAAGACATCCAGGGTGAGGCAGTGCTCTACCGTGTCTCACCTTAGGGGGCGCTGTGTCACACAGTGAATGAAGCAGGCATTTGGCGCAGGCCCATTGCCGTCTCTTTCAATGTCACCAATAGACATGTTTAATTACACGTTTCATGTATGCCGACGTTCCACAGTCTGTCTATTTCAATGAAGAGCGCCTTCATTGAAAACACTCCAAGGGAGGGAGTAGAACCTTAGACGTCTAAGGTTCTACTCCCTCCTTGCCGTTCATCGTCCTCAGCCATTTTCGCACTTCTTTGGAGTGGTGTGCATTAGAGGCTACCTCATCTATCAGCAGTGTTTCTGGAAGAGGCCGCATGCGACTCGTGTCCTGGGTGTGATAGCACGTTCCAGACTGCACCAATGTCGGCACAGTGGGTGTTGGAATACATACGTGGAAAATTACCTCGTTATTGGTTAGGTAACTCAGACAGACAGAATTATTTCCTAGTATCGAGAAACAGAAAGGTGGATTACTAATAACTTAACGCAATGTGCCACATGACAGAGAAACAGAGCCATCAAAGTGAGCAAATTCCTTAACAGTCAACCAAGTAAACCTGTGTCATTGATGGTGGGGTCAAAACTCATCACCTTACTGACGACACAGTTGATATGTTGATCAATTATTTAATGCACCAACGTTTAATTTGCATAATTGGATGTTTTCCACCACCAGTAAGCTTGAAGGTGAATTTAGCTGATTTAGATTTAGTTGCTCTCTCCAGAGCTAATTAATTCCTGCTCCTGCCTGTTGATTTCTGCTCAGTGATCTGAGCTGCTGGTAGAGACCAACAGTAAAACTTCTATTTGCTGAAAGTTATTTACGTCTACAGAGGTCAGCCGGTTGTTGTGTGGGTGTCTGTTTTGGCTTTTGCCAGATGCACAAGGAAGAACAGTGAGGTGAAGGAAGGCAGCTGTTGTTTTTGTATGACTATTGTAGCGATTTTTGTATTTTTGCGGCTTTGGTAAAGTACTGTAAAACTTTGGCTTTGTTTGGAGTCTGGAAATAACATATCTGCATAAAAAGCTCAGAACAGATTTCCTCCTGATCAAAACCTTTGGAGAAAATACAAGTGTTATCCTTTTTTCCTGGTTGTTCAGAAGAAGGTTTTAATTCAAGGTTAAAAACACAAGAACAGGGGAACAAGAGACAAAACTTTAGATCCTTTTTAAGGGTTCAAAACCCATGGAGTGGGGAGAATAGGCAATGCAAGGAATATCGGCTTTCCGGCTCCGAGTGGTAAAGCCTTTTGTTATTGTAACAGAGGAAACAGAAAACACTGGAAAAAAATCCAAAAGGAAAATCTGATAGAAAACCCCTACAGCTACTTATATAAAGAAAAATAATATCCCCTAATACCTAGGGGGCGCTATTGCAAAATATAGTGCACTTTGGCTAATAACTCCTAAACAATAAGTCCTACACTGAAATACTTTATATTGGCCTAAAGCTTGGATAATTCTGCATCTTTACATTGAACATGCCTTTTTTTGCTTTATTAGAATATTTTTTACTATAAGGCCACAAAGGCAAAACATAGTTGTTATTATAATGGTTACATTATACGCTGAATTGACATTAAACTTATCATCTCCTGACAAATCTAAAGTAGTTCATTCCCAGAATGACAAGGCAGTGTAGAGTTAAAAATCACAGTATAAGCCACATAGTTATCACAGGTACTTTAGCAAAAACCTAATTGTGTAACATGTATTGTAAAATCAATATGAAAACAAATACAAAATAGAATCATTCACCGAACCTCATCAGTAGATAGATTTTCATTCATGTCTGTGGGAAATAGACCCTTTAAATAGAAGATCCAGATTTTCTCTGTCTTTTTCCTAGTCAGGTCAAATATTGTCCCCTGTTTTGACTTGTCTTGTTAGCTTCAATGCTTCAATAAAAGTGTGCTACAATAATTTTTCATTAAAATGTCATTGAACAGGACTGGTCAAGTCAATCGTCTTTGTAGAACTGAGAGCGGAAAGACTGACCTCATAATTACCTCATAACCTCATAGCAGCTAGAGTCCCCTGTCTCCGTTCAGCATTCACAGAGTTTTCTGTGGAACATAACTCCAAATTATTTGCAGAACATTTGCCAGTTTGCAGATATTTTCATTAAACATATATAAAATATTCAACCTCATGTACTCACTGGTAAATGTGTCAGTGGCAGAAAAACAACTTACCCTTACAAGAAAAACGTTTATAGTGGTGTTCGTGCACTATAAAGCGCAATAAGTGGACTCTATTATTAAATAGAATTATAATCAAACTCATTGTCTAAAAAAATACATTTTCAAAACTTAAAAATGTTAGTGTGTTAGTATATTTTAAGTTTACATGACTCGACTAACTTGATTTTGAATAACATTAATATTAATGGCCTTAAAGAAATTCTATTAGCAGTGATTAAATCAATCTCTCTTTTAGTTTTTAGTGTATTGTTATTAACATTTTTGCTTTTAATACTAGGTCTGACCCTGGATCATTTTTAGACTGAAACCTAAACAAAACATCTAAATGAGCTCCACCCGCAGCCTGAACCGGGACCTGGTTTGCCGCTCCATGTGCTCCATCTGCACTGTTGCAAACTTTAACTTTCTGCTTTTGCTGTCTTTCTGTTTATGCTTCAGATGTGTGTGTGTGTGAGTCAGAGCTGGGATCTCCCGGCTGGAGGGAACCTCCGGACTGTGTGCGAGCGTCAGAGCTGTGCAACCAGAACAGCCAGTGCAGCTCCCGCTACCGGATCATGCGCCAGTGTCTGTCCGGCGGGGACAAGGAGCGCAGCACCATGCTGGCCTCCAAGGAGTGCCAGGGGGCGCTAGAGGTGTTGCAAGACTCGCCGCTCTACGACTGCCGCTGCAAGAGAGGCATGAAGAAGGAGCTGCAGTGTCTGCAGAACTACTGGAGCATCCACATGGGGCTGACTGAGGGTAAGCATGAGTGGAGCTAATGAGGCCTCCTGCTGCCTGTTGATGATGTGCTTTACAGTTTTAGGCTGCAGGTCGGTTCATCTTTTCTGTGCCGAGGTCTAAGATGTTCCGTATTGATTTCTGTGTGGGAGCCTGGCAGTTGTTGCCTGAATAAAAATTTTTGTTCTTTTTTGTTCGTTTCAAGTTGAACTGCATGGATTTTCTATGTCAGAGTGAGTTTTAAAACAGTGGAGAACTGCTGCACTTATGGAAGCACCTTTCACACAGACATCAGGCCAGGCCTAGATCTCTGCCACCGCTGACCAAAAACCCCAACATCAAAGATGCTAATAACATTTTGGGCAATGGAAGCGGTTTCTCCGAAAAAGAGCTTGGTCAGAAGGGTTTCCTGCCCTGTTCCCTTCCTGGTCAAAAGAAGGAACTGACCCAGAGGATGCTATTGAGCTGCTCAGGAGCCGAAATAACATGAAAATGTGCGACCCCCTGAACAGGGTCTCCATAAGCTGCAGGAGCAGCACTGCAGTGACAGGTCAGCTGTTTGTTGGACTTGGTCATCACTGCAGTGTTTGCAGTCACCTGGCGTGTTCCTGTGGCTGCTCCACAGTCCACTGCTGGTCTTGCACTCTGCTGCAGTGTGTGTCAGCAACACCCACACCAGCACAGACACACACACCCCTGCACGGCCCGTTGGCTGGCCTAGTTTGGGTCCCAGCAGTGGCAGAGCTCATTAAGAGCCTCTCTCTTTGTTCCCTGTTCCACTGAGGATGCCTCTGTGCTGCTAACAGTCCTCACACACAAACACACACATGCCGGAACACGCAGGTCGGGAAAGGCACACACGCTCTCTCTCACACACAGAGCTCACATACAACAGAAAGGCTCAGAAGACTGAAACAGCTTCAATGACCTGGAGTATCGTAAAGAGTTGCAACTTTTGGTGCGTTCATGCGCTTCTGTAAAAGTGTGTGCTTTCCATTGACCATATAATTGATCAATTTGACATTTAGCTATTTAAAATAAATTCACTAAATGAAAACTTTGCAATTCCAAGAAAACTCTCATCTTTTGATAAAAAGTTTTGGCACTGGGCTCAGGTGTGTTTTTTGGTCATATGGAGAGTGGATTATTTCACAAAACTGCAATGGAAACACTTTTTCACATCACATGAGTCACATGTGACTCATGATACACAGCCGGATGTTGGCAGTAGATCAAAGAAGACAACAGGAAGTAGAGGATGATGGCGCAGGATGTTTTTTGATGACTTATCACACAAACAAACTTATTAATGTGTGATTTTAATAGCATTTCTTATTTTCTTATTTAATGGAAACACTGCAATTGCAAAATTGTGTTTTTTCAACATTAGTCGAATATTGACCAAGTTTTGCAAACACTTGTAATGGAAACGCATCTAGTTTTATTTCTCGCTATGCTAACACAGTGATGCGTTTTGGAGTTTGAGGAGTGCGTGCGTGTGTGTGTGGGAGGGTGTGTGTGAACTTCTGAGGGGTTTCTATAATGTATGTGACTCAGACTGAAAAAATCCAAGTTGGTTTCAGTCCAGCAGCAGCTGGAGAGCCGTGGAGAGATGCAGCAGGTCAGCACACTCTGTTCCACAGCACAGCGCTGTGAGGATGCTGGGCCAGAGGGATGCTGGCTTCATTATCCTCAGGAAGCCCAGTCCCAGCAGAGTCTGTTCTTTTACTATCATGGTTGTGTTTTGCAAATAAACACAAATTTAGCAAAAGAAAAGCAAGAAAGTTTGTATTTGGTTTGTATTTCTTTCCTTCTGTTGAAATCCTTTATGGAAAAAAAACTTTAGCTTTTGAAAGTGTTTTTATTTGGTGTGCACCGATTGCAGTTTTCTTTTGCCAGACGCCAATCACTGATCTTTCAGAAGCCAGACATGCTGATTCCAATTTTGTTGAACCTTTTACTTCATCATGACAGTATAGTTTGAGACTCCTAGTGCTGACTAGAAACACCCAACCAAACCCTGGAGGAAGGTCTTAGCGCTGTCAGTCACCTCTCCATGTGGCGCTGCTCAGACCCCGTCTTGCTCTCTTTTGCTCTTTGTTAAGTTGCAGCTAGCACAACCTGTCATTAATGGTCATTGCCACTGAAGACAGCAGATAAACATTTTCTCTGTAACAATAAGTTATTGCGCCGTCATTAGTACATTTAGCAGTGAGTACATGAGCTTGACAGCTCCTGGCTCTGATTGGCTGTTTTTGGTCGGGAGCGGTGCATTTCTTCAGATAACAATAGAAGCTCAGGGAGAAGGTAGAGGAGATCGATCATTTCATAGATTATCTCTCTCATAACATACTGTGAGAACATTGTAGCAGTTTTAACAAATATGTAAAAAAAAATTCTTTACAAAAGTGACATTCTGATTATGTATACTCTTTTAAAGGAAAATAAACATTGTAACAGGTCAAGATTTATCTCCAGGAAACATAGACACAACAAATAAATAATCACAAGAACATAAATATTCTTACTTTTTGTGAAAAGCACATTTCTATATCAGTACTTTACACAATTACGCATCAGGTAATCAATAGTAAATGTGTTAATAATTTTTAGGAGTCTGATCTGTTGAGGTTCACATTTTCAGGTGTGATCTTATCATCAAATGCTTCTAAAATGGAGAGTATTCTGCAGGGTTAATAGCTGAAAGCGGCAAAGGATGTTTCCACTTATTTGTAATGATATACAAGATATATTTTAAAATTCATGTATGTCTAGGTTTATATATTGCCACCTATTGATAAATGTATTGTGATGCCATGAAACTTTACAGAATATCAGTGGTACAAATTCTACAGGTGAATCAGTTCACAATGCATGTTCAACAGCAACATGCTAGTTTATTCATCCGCTCCAACAAATCTCCACCGAGGAGATGAGTAATGATCCAGGTGACAGCAAGTTAGCTTTGGGTAGGAGATGTGGGGGCGGGGGGTGAGGGCTGAAATGATCTCTTTGACCTTTTCCATATGCTTTCCTTCTTCATTATTTTCATCCAACAATAATTTATAGCCTGAGATGAAGCAGGAGAGCTATTGCTGGGGGATACAGACTTATTATTTCCATGTGTGGATGAAGAATGTGGATCATAACATCTTCCATAAGGGAGGAAGGAACCCTGAAAATATCATGCTAAAACTTGTTTATGGAGCAGAATCACATTGTGCTTAAAATGCTCACTGTGCATTCCTTGTATGTCTTTGGTTTCCTCTACCCTCTGACTGTAATGCTGCTACTGAGCACAAACTCCTGATGGACTACTGAAGCTAATTAGCTTGATGCCTCTGTTAGTACAGCCAAGGAAAAAATGAATACTACAAATATTGGTTGATAGAAAAGCCTTTCACAATAAAGTATGAGAAGTGTGTTATTACCAACCTAGTGGTCAAAGTGTAAACTACACATAGTTCATCCAAGTGGAAGTGTGCAATGGGTTGATGGCATGGAATTTGACTGATAAACTCCGTAAATAATCTTTACCCGGAGCCAGGTTGTGAAATAAAAATGTATATACTGACTAATATTTTATAGAACTAACATGTCAGAATAGACATCACGTGACCAAAATTATAAAAATAATTTCTCATTTTGAATTTGAAGCTTTTTATATACACTAGGCAACCAAGGAATGGAAATGAGTAATACTAGTATGGGTATAATTGTAGAATCATGTATATTGTCTTTTCTTTTTTCTTTCTTTTCAGGAAATAGTATATAAATATTAATAAACAAAAATATTTTTTCATAAGTAATTATCCAAATACAATGTTTTTTGTGAAACACGACAGTTAGGAGAGTATCATAAAGGGATTTTTTAGTGATATAATATTTTAAACCCTGCAGGCTGAACATCAGTGGTTGTTCAGCGCTGATTTCATATTTTAAAAATGGGTCTAGGAGATCATACGACTGTGCAGCAATGGAATGTTACCGTATTTAGCTATATTTGAAATACTGTAATGACAAGAAATGATGGTTATTCAAAAACATATATTTTAACTCAATTTGCAAGTATTTTTTTTTATCAATAACGACAGCTACCTAAAAATTAATAAGCGGACTTTTGACCCTTTTGCAGTTTGTAAAGTGGTCAAATGGTCCCTGCCTGAGCTTATCCTGTGCGCGTGTCTGGTGGGGTTACATTGACCTTGTGTGAGCTGACGGGTCACCCCCATTGCTTCTCCATTGACCGACCGTGATATCTGCTGCGCTCTTCCTGAGCGTCTCGCTAAGACTGACCTATGACTGAGCTGAAGGAGCTAAGAATGAGAGAGGTACAGCTGAGGGAGGGTAAAACAGTTAAATCTAGTGAAAATTGTTGCCGAAAAGAGAAGAAACGAAGCAAAAATTGTCACTCCATTTCCTCCTCCTCTGGAAGTCTCAGACACACAACCTGATCCTGGGAATCTCTGTCCTCCTCCTCCCGTGGATCACAGAGGTTGACTTTACTTTCCTGTCTTTATTATTGAGTATAATTTGTAACAGAATAAAGTAGGTTATGCAGGTATATAAGTGTGTGTGTTTGAGTGTGTCTGCTGTTTTTGTGGGTCATGCTTTCTAATGTATTTTCTTGTCCTTCGGAAAACATTTTCTCTTGTTTTGATGATATGTACTATTAGCATTACAAGCTGGTAAAGCTTTCCTATTTAATGCATTCAGACATGTTTAGAAACAGATATTTTACACTCATTGTGTTCCACTGTTTTAATGAGGTACACAATGTCAGAAGTGTTGACAAATAGGTAATACTAGCATCTTTCACCTCATTATTTTCAGTATTATGGATGTTTTTTTCACTGGCTATACTGCAGCTGTCTTTTTCTAAGTTAGGCTGATATTTGGAATTAGATGCTGTGAGTTGCTCAGCTGTTTCTTGGCACTTTATTCCACAGACTAAACTATTCCTTAAGATGTGCTTTCCATCCAAAGTCATTCCTGCAAATATATTAAAGAAGCCTGAAAGTCAAGCAAACCAAAAAATGCATTGTCTGGAGACCACCTAGTAAGAAAAGCAATATTCTACCCAACTTATTGATGACAGGTTATTCAGCATTTCAGAGGACCACTGGCACAAACAGATGGATCAGAATTGTCAACCAGCTCCCAGGAGAGCGAACAGTGCAAAGCACCTGAAGGAATGTATTCACACATTTAACAAGGCACAGCCGAGGAAGAAACCTACAGGGTGACAGCAAACACAAAAGAGATGCAGGAGGCAGAAATCATGAAACGCCTTTACAGTAACACTTATTTTACATAAATAACCAAAAGTATATCAGAATGCCTTATACAAAACCATATAAAGAATGAAACTTCATGTGGAGCACTTTTCATGCTGATGTGTGGGATTCAAAGTGCTGACAGCTGACTGAAACTTGCAATAGAAGTGAACTGCTTTTCTAGGTCACCTCTGATTCTGGAACATTCTCACTTGTCATTTTCTGTCTTATTTGAATCTAAAGGCCAACTGTGGGTTTAGCATGAAAAGGTCTAAACCACATTTCACATTAATTGCACAGCTTCTCTGTTTCACTCACTGGAAGTCTGTTAGTGCAATGGGAGAAATGTATTTGTCCAATAAAAATAATGGGACTATATAGTACTCATCTGAAAAGTGTTAAAGCAGTGCACTTTTCTCCTGGGGTATCGGGGGGGGAGTAATTATGTTATATGGGAGCACAGATGGAAAGAGGGTGAAATACGGTAGTTTCCCAGCCAAACCAGGAGACTGGACAGCTATGCTCATCAGTAACCTGCACTGCTCACAGTTGGGTTTATAGTGTAGAGGTTTAGAGTTGTCATAACTGGATTTCTTTGTTTAATGATAATAGTATTGACTCTCAAAACGTGAAAAAAACACTCATAATTAATTATTAGTAAGCTAATTGATGAATAAAAAGTGCTGCATAAAGTGCATAGTGCCCTCCCTCCTCCCTCATCTCTCTGCACTCCTCATAAACATCCTTCTCTAGTATAATGGCGATCATATAAAAAAATACATCAGAAGGAAATCTCCATAATAAAGTCTTAGCTGTCTTCTCTCTGTGTTTATTTGCATACAGCACAGTTACTTAGAATGCATTTAAATATCCTGTCTGAATGACACATTTAGAGCAGGACTCTTGAAATCTGATGGGCTGAAAACCTGTGTAGCATCAGACATTGTTATGGTGCATTTTTTTGTTCACTAGTATTGGTGTCTTAATTGTAATGTCATAGTGGTGAATTAAGACTATAGACCCCCACTGAAGGCCCAGGTACCAAATGCGCGGCCTGCCACTGTAATAGTCTCAGTGGAAACCATCTTGGTGCTTGTGTGGAAGATAACATCTACAGCCTTTCTCAATTCCACTCTTGGAGGTTCAGCCAATCAGTGCTAAGGGAAAATGAATGGTGCTATGTACCACATCATGGCGGTACATAGCTGGGAGATGTATTTCTGTGTGATGAAGGTGCCAAAGATCCTGTCGCTAACATGAAGACAAAACCTATAAATGGCTGGGTAAAGTGAAAGTTCATCTATAAAATTGACTGAAAACTGGAGAATATGCAATTTTTTAGAAGTCTCTTTGTGAACCTGCTGCTTCATTATTAAGTTGCGTACAATTTCAGACTTTTGTATAGTTTTTGTCCTGGTTAACTAAAAAAGTAAGCTATTTTTATTACAATTAAATTTTCTGAATTACAGAACAATAATTGTTAGGGATGCACACATAGGAACATTTGGACCATTGTTGATATCTGATGTTAATATCGCTGCTATGGCAGAATTTATTAATTGTCAGAATAATTGATAGATTACTTGAATACTAAAATAATTATTTACAAAAGGTCTACTACCATCCATTTCCTATAGGTGCAGGATAGCTAGGGGAGCTAGTCCCTAATGTAGAGCAGTCAAAAGGCAAGTTGATCACAAAGACATTAATGACAAACCATGAACTCACACACAATTTAATTCAGCTAATTAACCTAACAAAATTAATGAAGGGATTTGTATGTTTAACTAATTTTTGATATTCTAAGTTAGGCCTGTTTGCATATAAATAACAGAACAAATAAAAAAGGAGCAACTTTCTTAAAAAAATTATCACAATAAAAATGCATTTTTATTGGAAAATAATACATTTCTGAAACAAAAAAAATACAAACAAAACTAATCTATTGAGGTGTGTTTGCAAAGAAAATTTAAAACCTTCCAGAAAGAGCAACAAGGTCGGCATTCGTGCCAGGAGGAAACAAGAAGTCACATGACCGGTCACATCAAAGCCTGAAATCCAGGGAGTTTGAGGAAAATGTGAACATGGCTGATGACAGAAGGAGTAATTTTAAAATGTGAACAGGAGGAAATGAAAATAGAGCAGGAGAGATCAGAAGGATCAGATCAGATGGAGGGTGGGGGGCGTTGGGAGCTGAGATCGAACCTCATTTGATCCTTTTCCTGGTTCCTGTTCATTAACTGACAGAATAGTGTCTCAGAGGGAGGCTCACCCAGGATTGGTCCATAAACTGCCTTCTGTGTAGACTGCTTGTTCCTCTGCTGGAGGTTTGAACCCCATCCAGAAAACCAGACTTTTTGTTAGTTTTTCATCCATTTAGTTGTAAAAACTATAACTTGCAATAAATCTTTCTCATGTCATTGTGCTGTTAAAAAAGGAAGGTGATGTTTGGAGAACTGGTGTTGGACTGTCCCACACTGGTTCATCACTTTGGCATTAAATATGCTGTGTGTGATGTTTGTTCGTTGGTCAGTTAAATCATCCCACAAAATGTCACAAAGCATGGTTCCAACAGTGTTCAGAGATGTCTTAGATTTTGAACATTAAAATATGAGTTTGTGAAAGACAAACTTAACTAGGTGAGTTTTCTTTCTTGCATATTTTGAAGTAATTATTTGGTTTAAATTGCATCATTAATTAAAACTCATGATTCGAGATTAATGAACTTAAAAAACAATGTTTAGACAACGTATCTCTTGTTGCTAAATCAACTTCATGAACTTTAATTTCTGAGTTTCTGAGGCAGCATGTTGACTTTCATTTTTAAGTTTAACCACCTTCAAATGTTTTACAGTGCAGGCACAAATGTTCATCCTGCAGTAACCTCTCCCTGTTCCACCAGACCAAGTGCTACACTTGGGCCCTGATCTAAACCAGGCATCATCTTGTAGTAGTCAGACCATTTTGTGGAAAGGGTCACCCAAAGGTCAGCTGTCAAAAGCCAGAACAATACTACTTTTAGAGCTTCCAGAAGTTAAAAGAGATGTCTGGCAATAATTGTTGCCAGTGTACTTAAACAGTTTAATGGAAAGAAAATCTGAATTCATGTTAAGCTTTCAGTTGTGGCTACAGAATCTGACCTTGATGAATGGTGTTTCTAGACACAAGTACTGGTCAAAAGAAAAATAAATCAACAAAGAAGATAGTAATCTAGATCTTTATGATTTGAAGAGACAAATAAATCTTGCATCACCAGAAATACTGAGAGCTTGAGTTAACAGGAGTTCTTGAACAGCATTCATACCTTTTCTGTAGCAGGTCTTTATCCCAGCAGGAAAGTCATTTCTGCTGTAGAGTCCCCCTCTATTCTTGGTGCTTGTTGAGTTTCTGTCATTATCCTGTTAGAAGAGCTCTGAAGTGTGAATGGGCCCATTTTCAGGTGACCAGCATCCAGTTCTGGTTTAGAGACAGTTACTAATTTCCATCCAATCAATCAATCAATCAATCAATCAATCAATCAATCAATCAATCAATCAATCAATCAATCAATCAATCAATCAAGTCAAATATAAACTCGATTTACACAAATAAATCAAGTTTATTTGTATAGCACATTTCAGCAACAGTGCAGTTCAAAGTGCTTTACTTCATAAAACACAAAAATAAAAAGTCATAAAAACAGTTGAGAAACCAGTAACAAATATTACATTTTGTCGAGTGCCATCATCAAAATCATCAAAATGTTTTATTTATTATGGTACTAAACTAGGTTTTTAGTCTAGAGTTAAAGGTACTCAGTCTTTTGGCTGTTTTTCAGCTTCCTGGAAGTTTGTTCCAGATGTGTGGTGTATAGAAGTTGAATTCCTACTTCTCCATGTTTGGTTCTGGTTCTGGTTCTGGGGATGCAGAACAGAACAAGAAGACATGAGAGGTCTGGAAGGTTGATACAACACCAGCAGATCTTTATTGTATTGTGGTGCTAAACCATTCAGTGATTTATAAACTATCAGTATTTTAAAGTTTATTCTCTCAGTCAAAGGACTGTAACTGGGTGATGTTCAATATTCCTGGTTTTAGTCAGAACTCCAGCAGCAGTGTTCTGGATCAGCTGCAGCTGGAGTATTGATTTTTTTAGTCAAACCTATGAAGACGCTGTTGCAGTAATCAACTAAACTAAAGATAAACACATGGATGAATTTCTCTACTTCTTGCTGAGACATTAGTCCTTTCATCCTGGAAATGTCATCCATTGTGTGTATCTGCATATCCTTGGAGGGGGCCCATCTCCAGGGGCCATTGGGCAACAGGCAGGGTATACCCTGGACAGATTGCCAGTCCATCTCTGGGCAGCACAGGGACACAGAACAACAATGCACATATGCACTCTCTCCGAGAAGAGAGACTACTTTAGAGAGACTAATGAGCATGAGTCTGCCCTGTGGGAGGAAGAGGTTGTATCTAGAGAGAAAGCCCACACATGCATGGAGAGAGAATATGAACATTTCATGTAGGAAGACCCTGGTACGAATTTGAACCAAGACTTTCTGTCTACGTCCCAGCAGGGGATGTAGACAACTACGCCAACTGTTGCTAAAACTGGTTGTTTTTTGTTTGATCTTTAATTTCTGGATGATTGTTTCTAACTCTTCATTTCTGTGCGTTTTATGTTGTATTAAGACCTGATTCTAACCCATGTGAATGTGTTTAACCGTTTTCCTCTGTGCTTGCTCTGTGTTCCTTAAGCTGTGCTACATTTGAGGGAAGATTAAACCACATGCCAAAGATTTTGGCAGATTTTTATTGAACCCTTGATAATTTCATATGTGTGCTTCTGTTGATCATGTTTCTGGGTGTCTTACAAAAGTATTCATTAGTGGTGTTGTGACTGATGGGCCACCAATCATTATCTTTAAATTATTAAAAAAGTAAGTGATTGGTCTTTGCGTACA
This sequence comes from Alfaro cultratus, assembly GCA_903066825.1. Classification (NCBI taxonomy): domain Eukaryota; kingdom Metazoa; phylum Chordata; class Actinopteri; order Cyprinodontiformes; family Poeciliidae; genus Alfaro; species Alfaro cultratus. Next base: position 13,690 of record CAEFZX010003647.1, read on the forward strand.
GTGGTCACTGTCTTTTATTGCCAATCACAAAACCTGAACTGCCTCATACTTTGCAGCCTGCAGAGGGGCTGTTTGCAGTGCAGTGTAGCTCCCAGTTTCCTTTACAGAGCTTTGTGGAACTTTTACACCCTGCATGACAGTGATGTGATGTTTGCATCCTGCAACACATGCAATGGAAAAGCACCTCACAGGGGAAACACGTCAAAATCCTTCAAACTACAAATTTAATACGACATTTAAAAATATACTCATTGGGCTAGACGACCAGCCGTTCACAGTGGAGGAAGACATCGGGTTTCGCTGACGGCTCTTGCTCTTGGAGCCCCACTACATTTCATTGAGATGTAAATATTTTACAGACGTAGCTTTGCCCACGCTCCACCAGACCGTGTACTTTCACATTGAACGTCTCATTAAAGAAGGTCTCTCAACCTCCGTAAGTTTCAAAACATGAAGCTCAGGCGTCAGTCTTTCTGAAACCAAAAACCCAGGAGGCGCTCATAGTTACCCCAAAACTTACTTAGGCTTTTTACTTATCCTGCTTTCTGAAACGAGGTCCTGGCATACCTGTCAAGTTTCCTGTTTTGACCAGGAAACTACTGTATTTCACCCCTGTTTCCTGCCGTGCTCCCATTAGTATTCCCATAAATTTTTTGTATTATAGTAAATACCAAATACCCCCCTGACCTCCGCTCTTACCAAATTCTGCAGCCCCACCTTTCACCCCCTCCCCACTCTAACAGCAGCTAAACATTTCCAGTATTCTCCAATCCAACTTGACAGGCATTGGCCCTGGTGAGATTAGAGATTTATGCCAATGAACAGCATGCAGAAGATAACGCACTTCCACTCAAGTTGTTTGGATGGACTCAGAAAGAGATCTTAAATTCTTCTGTGATACACTATTTATTGACAACAGTTTACACATTATAGCATGAAAAAGAACAGGATGCACACAGAAAACTCCTCTGAGAATCCATGAATGAACAAAAAGTGTAACTATGAGTTTATCAGTGATGGAGGGCAGTTTGCATTGATCTGGTTCTGGTCAATGCAAACTGACCAGAACCAGATTGTATAAGTGTACCCTAAAGGGCATTGATGTGAGGCCAAGCAGCAGGCGGCAGCAGTAGTCATAGCAACCTTGCTCTCTGAAGAGGGACATGAATCTACCAGGTGTACCAGTGTCCGCTGCCTGCTGTCAACAACATCATAATAATAATATTACCGTAATAATAATAACCACCTGTTGACTAGTCATCATGTGTCAAACTGTTTAAGCCAGATAATGCAAGCTAACACTAGTGCAAATCAGAAGTTACAGTAAAATTCATTGAATGAGCTTAAGCAGAAATATTGTTCGTTGGAACAACTCCACCTATTTGAGATGCTGGAGTTAACTCCATAGTTTCTGAACAGCTGTAATATTTTTAGTGAGCTGGTAAGGTTGAGAGTTACAACAACCAGTCAGTCACAAGGTAGCCAGACTGCCACTGTGTGCGGTGGCTGTCTGGGGGAGAAGAAATGGGGCTAAATGCTCAACCAGCTCATCAAACTTGCTAGTATCTACCTTTTGGGGAATTACGGAATTTTTCCTAAGAAATGTACACAGCTGAACTCTCAATCATCCACAGACAGTGTGTGGAAAAACCGAGTGGCTCACAGAATCTGCTTTTTTTTTTTTTTTTTTTAAAGCAGAGCATTTGAAAGAAATGTAAACCTTAAAACCAGAAACTGGTCTGTGCCTGGTTAGTTGCTTTTATTTATTTTTGGTTGTGGTTTGGTTGAGATCCTGTGCTTGATGTATTTTATGATTCTCCTCTGTACCTTTAGTTATTTACTTCTTAAATTTCTAACAGCTGCAAAAAGCCTAAAACTTTTTCTTTGAAGAATTGGGTAAAAGACAGACTTGTAAATTTGAAAATGCTGATGTGAATTCTTAAAACATGAAGCCTGTTCCATAGATCCTTATCACAGCCTTTTCAGCTTCAACTGTTGACTTCATAAGCTTAGTAAAGTAGTTTTGTCTCTAAGGGCTTTTATTGAACAAAACTGGGGGATACACTGCAGCTGGGTTCATACAGTGAATCATTTTAGAAAGCAGCACTTGCAAAGACATTTATGAAACACACAACTTCAGAAGTGTGTTTCAGTTGTAATACAGTTTTATTTTGGGCCATTTTTCTAACTGTTATGCGTCATTTTTAAATCTTAAAACTCCCACTTGTTGCTCCTGTGATGACAGGAAGAACAATCCAGGTGGTGCCACATTTCTCCAAAATCTGCTCCAGTTTCAAATCACAGCCAGCTGTGTTTGTTTGAAGATGGAGATTAAAAGGGCGACAGATTAATACATGGTGCGAGTTATAAGTTGATTACACAGGCTCACAGTGCTGAATAAAACATCCAGCTTTAAATCATCGTGTGAGATTAAAGGAGGCAGATTTTTCAAAATGTCATTACAAGAAAATCTTAAGGCAGAATCATATTTACACTCCTTGCTTCCATCTGCCTACAAGAAGGAGTTTGATTCTAAATTAAAATGCCGATCCGTGTTTAAGGAAATTGAAACTTAAAAATGGGATACTGCAGATGTATCTGAGATTAATGTCCGTGGTGATCTTTCTGAGGGAATATCACAGTGTATTCTTGGAAGCAGGTATAACAAATAGGATTGACATTTTTGTTATAATGTTATTAAAATGAGATTTTCCTAGATGTGCATTCTCATTAGGACTCATTAGCAGTTTTTTTTTTAAACTACTTAAAGGTAGTAAGGAAAGGTCATGAAATGTGCATTAATGTCATAAGTGAAAGCAAGTAGTACCATCCTGGTGCTTTAGAGAACTCTTCCTTTATTTTCTGTACTGAATACATCCATCCGTCCGTCCATTTATTTTCTTTTGCTTATCTGCGGTCGGGTCGCGGGGTCAACAGCCTAAATAGGGAGGCCCAGCCGAGAAACATAGTTCCTCCAGCGTGTCTTGGGTCTTATTTTGGTCTTTCTCTGGGTATTCCTCTGGGTCTTCTTCTGGGTCTTCCTCTGGACCGGGAGGCCTGCAGGAGGCATTCTAATCAGACATCCGACACGCCTCAACTGACTCCTCTTGATGTGGAGAAGCAGCGACTCTACTCGGATGACTAAGCCTCTTACCCATTTTATAAGGGAGAGTCCAGCTGCATTGGAAACTCAGTTTGCTTATCCATGATCTTGTTGTTCCAGTCAGTACCCAAAGCTCATGACCGTAGGTGAACGTAGGAACGTAGATGGAGAGCTTCACCTGTGACTCAGCTATTTACCTCAACACACTGGCACAGCCTCCGCATCACTTCAGATGCTGCACTGATCCACCTGTTGATCTCTTGCTCCATCTTTTCCTCATTGGTGAAGTCAATTCAGAGATACTTCAAATCCTGCACTTGTGGCAGGACATCTTACACTTTTCTGGCTGAAGACCATGATGATGGAGGTCTTGACTTACCAACTACATTAGCTATGCTACAAACTTTACTTTGATGAGGAATGTGGTGGTGTTTTTATATCGCCACATATGGTTTAACATGAATAATGGGCATCTATTATGTGCCCATTATTAATATTTAGTTGTATTTTTCTGCATCTGACATCACAAACGTTGGTAAACATAAACAAAAAACTAAACTAAAACTAAATGTTTTTATAAAGTAATTTTTTAAATAAAGTTTATATATTTGTATGTAGGTTCGAAACCTACGTACAACAAAAACGTATGTAGGTTTTAAACTTCTAGATGACCATTTATCAGTGTACTCCATGTATTACAAAGAACATAGATATCTCATAAGATTGTTTGTGGTAACTGTAGATAGAAGGGATGAATGAATGGCTGAGGGCGGAGTTTATCTGCAGCCACTTGAGAGTATGAAAACAGCTTAGCAACATAAAAGTTGTCCAAAAAAAGTAGAAAGTTTGAAGATACATGTAAAGAAATTAGAATAAAGCATTACATTAATATGAAACTAAAAACTAAAAGTGTCAAAGTGGCCTTGAGCCAAATCTGCCTGAAGATTTTCTTCATGGAAGCAGAAAAATGAAAAAAGGAATTCTCAGAAATAGATCCAATTATAAAAACAGGCACATATTGTGTTCAGAATGTTATGTGCAGACTGAAGTTTCATCAGCCGACCTTCAGATTAAAAAGAACATTTTTCAATATACAAGAATTTTTCTAATTACTTCCAAATTTTACTGATAGAAGTAAAATTTGGACAGCTGGTTCAGTGAACTTTGGATGTTTTACTGAAATGGGTTGATTTAAAAAGCTTCAGGCAGAGCTGCTGACGTGCAGGACTCCATGCGGTTCCAACACCTTGTGACCAGATTTTATTTAAGTAATTGCTCCAACTCAATTGGTAAATCCTTCAGCTAATAGATCAGGTCAGTTGGTATGCCTGCTAATGTGCAGGTCTTTAAGTATTCTGTCCAATAACTGGCCCTGTGCAGCACCTAATCACAGAAGTGCTTTAGAGTTCAGCCTGTTAAATTACACATTTAACTCTGACGTTGGTATTTAGCATGCAGCCAAATAAATGGCTAATTTAGCAGTCTGACTAATGACTGATGTGTTTAGCATGCGGGCTAATGAGCGAGCTGGAGGCTGATTAGTATTGCTCCACAGAGACACACCAGTGTTCTGTTTACTCATCTCATTCTCAGCTGCCTGATGGATACACACACAGAAACAGTTACTGGGATTTTGACAAGTGGGAGTGTGTTTTATACATGTGTGTATGTTTATCTGAGTGTTTGTTGAGTGAAAAATAAGACTTTGTGCTGTTGTGGTTCATCGATTCTAGTTAGACTGCTCCGGGGACGCTGAAATCGCACTCATTCTAAATTACTTAGTGCATTTAGTAAAGGTAGTTTTGTGTTCGACTTTCAAAAAGAAGTGCAACAAACAGGTTGTTAAACTATTTATAGATAAATTAGAAAAAAGAAATCTCTAGCAGGTGTTTTTTCTCTATTTATCTGCTAATTTACTATTTACAGTGGGTTCAAAAGTATTCACACACCTGAAACATTTCTATATTGTGTCACATTACAACCACAGACATAAATATGTTTCATGTGAAAGTGGTCTACCACTGTGTAGCAGAAAGAAAATTATGATTCAAAACATTTTTTACAAATAAAAATAATAAGTGCAGTGTGTAGAAGTATCCAGCCCCCTGAGTCAATCCTCTGTGGAACCAGGTTCTGCTGCTGTTGCAGCTGCTAGTCTTTAGGGTTTGTCTCCACCAGTTTGGATCTGAAATTTTTGCCCATTCTTCTTTGCCAAACAGTTCAAGCTCAGTCAGACTGGATGCATTGTGAGAGCTTTTGTGAACAGAAGCTTTCAGCTCTTGCCACAGATTCTGGATTGGGTTTAGGGTTGGACTTTGACTAGGCCATTGTAAAACATGAACATGTTTAGCTACAGCCTTGGCTTTATGGTAAGGGTGGTTGTCCTGCTGGAAGCTGAATTTCTGCCCCAGCTTCCAGTCTTTAGACTCCTACAGGTTTTCTTCCAACATTGCTCTGAATTTGGCTCCATGTTGGGATGTGCGCTGATTTGCCCATGTTGTGATAAATGGGCAAATCAGCCTAAGCCTCTTCTAATCTTCTGTCTGCTGTGTTCCTTGGACTTCATGATGGTTTTGCTCCCCAATATTCTCTGAACCTCTGAGGCGTCACAGAGCAGCTGGATTTGTTCTGAGATCATATTTCACACAGGTGGACTCTATTCAGACATTAGCAGTCATCAGGCAACTTCTGAGAGAAATTGGTTGCACTCAGACCTATTTTATTTTACAAAAAAAAAGAAAAAAAAAAAAAATCTATA
>CAEFZX010003653.1:0-59683 GCA_903066825.1 Alfaro cultratus
TCTATCTTCTGATTAAGAACAGGGCTGCCCGCACTGACTCGGCTCAGGGATTACGTCACACGCAGCGCCGTGCGCAGTGCCCCAGCGCCTGTAAATTTAATGGTCCAACGAAGGTAATTTAAAAAACAGGACATTTCCTCACTTTCTAAAAAAAACCCGTGACGCCCGGGACAGGACGTGAAATACGGACATGTCCCGGGAAATACGGACGTTTGGTCACCCTAGATTAACTGCCAAACAGTTTCTGTGTCCCCTTGTTAAAAACTCAACAGACACGAAATGGAAGAGCTGCTAAAGCCACATAAACAGCATTTAATTAAATCTCCCATTTGTTGCGCATCTCTGCTCAGTGCTACGGGTTTAACTCATCATGCAGGGCCGGTCCAAGGTGTATGAGGCCTTGTGCAGAATTTGACTCAGCACCTCTAACAGTTTCTGTGTTAGATTCAGTGAAATCTGGGAGAGGGGGAATAGTTTAAATGACCAATCTAAAGAGCCATAAGTTATAATCGTATTTTACTCATTTGTGAACAAACAGCTCAAACTCAAAGATTAAACTCATAGCATCAATTGTTGTTATGGTAACAAAACAATTTAAATATGAATATTGTTCTTTGAACTTTTACAAAGTAAACTTGCCAGCTCCTTAAAATATTACATATAAATGTAAAACAATTTAAAATCTTTCAATTTATGTATGCTGAAACCATTAAATCAAATTTAGCAGGATTGATAATCTCAATAAATGTTACATTTATATATCTGTGGTCTGTGTTAAAATATTAGCATTTTGGGCCCCTGAAGCCCTGGAGGACCATATGGAGCCACTGACTTAATTTGGATTAAACAGAAGTGCAAATAATGAATTTTCATTTTAATTGTATTTTTTCATTTGTTGTTTTAACACTAGTTGTGGGTTTAAATATCATTTCACTGGCGATGTTTTCCCATAACATATAATTACCTAGTTATATTTTTACATTTCTTCTCTACTTAACATCTTTTAATACAAAAACACGGTGGACCACCACTATACCACTATTCAGGGTATAGTGAATTTTTTTAACAGATATGAAAACAACAAAGTTACATACTGAAGGATGAGATTCTTTCACTTTCGTCCCAAAAGCCTATTAGGACAATGTTAAAACTATTGAGTTTTTCATATTTGCATAAAAAAGTTGCAAATAATTCTTACTATTTAAGTAGCAGTTCTGCTGATTTTGATTATCTAAATAAAACAATAATAATAATAATAATAATAATAATCTATTTTATTTATAAGCACCTTTCAAGGTCATTTTACATTAATAAAATAAAAACAACATATCATGAACAAAGGTTAAAAGGTGCTAGAAAGATATAAAATACAAACAGGTGTTTAAGTTGTGACATGTGTGAGGGTGAAGTGAGATTGCTAATCTGAACAGATGAGTTTTGTGAAGAGATTTGAAAATGTTCAGGGATGTTGTTCAGAGATCCAGTTTTTTTACAGTTGGTGAGTAGTGGACGGCTGGGCATGTGGTGTACAGAGAAGTGAGTCAAAAGAGGAATGAAGGGTGTGAGACAATGTTTAAATGTGAAAGAGACGAGTAACATAAGGATGGCTTTGAATGTTAACAAGAAGATTTTGAACTCGGTGCAGAAATGGATGGGGAGTCATTGGAGTTGCTTGAGAGCAGGGTGGTGTGTAGAAAATAGCTTATTTAATAACCCAGGGATGCTAATCAATAACAAGTATCGACTTTGTCATACATTCAGGAGCTTGGGAAAGCTAATGGACAGACATCATATTCTCCTTGGTAAGAAATGAGCACATGACTGATTTGGGCCCACACTGTTGCCCCTCCTGAGCTGTCCTCTGTGGGAAATTGCCAGGTAGTTGTCCAGGTGGGACAGAGAAGAGTAGGTGGTGTAGTGATTTTCTTCTACGCTTTCCTTGAACAGACAGTTGTCAGAAAACTGCTCCTAGACAAAATGAATAAATAAAGTATCCTTCTGTTATTTGACTTCATTTCAATGTATAAATATTAGAGTTCCATTAGGGGGCAACATACTTTTACACTAAACTTGGCCTTTGCATTTAGCTCATCTAAAGTTGTGCACATCCTTTATTCACTGAAAACCATACAAAGTGATAAAAACAATTTTGTTACAACATCCACTGAAGAACTGCTGGATCTTGTGCCTTGTTCAAGCACAACAAAGACTGAGGGGGAGGAGTTTCTATTTACCACCATTGCTCACATTGTTAATGCCAGATGAGAAAAGGTAAGCAGCATCTTTACAGTGGTGTTTGTGTGATACAAACTGCATCCATTACCCAGGATATATTCATATAATATTCATATATTCTGTATATGAATATACGAATAGTCATTAACCAGGATATTCACATTGCCTATCCTCATAACAGGGAATTGCCTCTCTCTCTCTCTCTCTCTCTCTCTCTCTGTCTCTCTCTCTCTCTCTCTCTCTCTCTCTATATATATATATATATATATATATATATATATATAAACACACAGTTTAAACATACATTAATATGTTGTGTGTAGTACACTATGTACCTCTCCATATGCCAGTCCTTGCCCACTCATACACAGGTACAAGCCACTCCTCAACCCTCTGATTCCTACCACTCCACGCCTCACAGCAAACATCTTCAGCCAACCTGGAGGAGATGTAGACAGAGTGAATGTTCATGTGTTAAACTGACACTGTTCAAGTAACACTTGCAAAGAACAAGTTTTCCACTCTAACCTCTGAGCAAACAAAAACTTTTAAGTTAATGTGCAGTAAAATCTTGTTTGAACTTCATCCAAAATGTGGTAATCAATGATGAGACCTTTTTTTTATTATTTATACCTTAAGAAACAGAAATGTGTGCACTTTTCTTCATTCTCTCCCATTCCCTATGTGCTAAGTAAATATAGAATCATCAGTTTCCAAGCAATTACTCAATCTTGTTTAAACAATTTTTAAGATTTCAATGCTGACCAGGTTCTAATATGCTTTAAATCTAACTTCAAGGGTTCAAAGCCCCATACTACAGATTCCACTGTCACACTTTGATCAAAGTCAGTATAAAAGTCTGTGAAAAACTAAAAACATCAAAAAATGCTTGATACACCCAGGTGGAAAAAATGTATATTAAAGTATATTTTAAATGTGCAGTATTTTTCTGAAATATATTTTAGTACGTTGTAGGTTCGATTCCAGCTGCTCGTGCCTCATGTCGGTGTGCCCCTGGGAAAGGCACTTAACCCCAAATTGCCTACTGATTGGTGTACAAAATGTGAGCATTTGTGAGAGTGAATGGGTGAATGTGACTCTAGTGTAAAGTGCTTTGAGTGGTCAAAATGATTGGAAAAGCGCTTTAAATCTGTCAATTTAGTACATTATCAAGTACTTATTCATAAACTGAACCTGCTTTTAATTAAGCTCATCCTGATGATAGCTGGCCCCTTAGTCTCTGTTGAACTTTGTGAGGCTTTTTCAATGAAAAATTTGTAGCTCTTAGAGGCTCAAATACACTGTTAGATTTAGATTCTCATGGAATGCCACAATGCGTAGCTACTCTGGATCATTTTCGGCCAATTTCACTAGTTGAACTGACCTCTGTAATCAAACATCTGCAGCCATCAAATTAACAGTCTTCCTACCTGTTTGATGAGAGACATTTTTGTCCTTACATCCCAATGGTGATAAATGCCTCATTGAGGTCAGGTTGCATCCCATCAATTCTCAAACATGCTGTGGTTAAAACCCCTTCTTAAAAAACCCAATCTAGATTCAAGTGTATTAGAAAATTTCAGGCCCATATCTAAACTTCCTGTTTTATCTAAGGTTCTCGAAAAGTTAGTTTTTATTCAGCTCAAATCCTTAATAGATAACATACATGAGGAATTTTAGTTTCGATTTAAAGCTTTACTTCGAGCGTATAATGACCTTATTTTAACGACCGACTCAGGCAGTATTGCTGTTTTATTACTTTTAGAAATAAGGGCTGCGTTTGAGAAATGAGATTCTTTTATTTAGATAAGGAAAGAATTGAACAATTTATTCATATATTTACCTTGTCCCTGTACCTCTTACCACACTTAACAACAGACGAGCCAGTCAGCAGCAGCTCTGAGCCCAATACCATCATAACCTTTAACCCTTGTCCCAGTGAAAAAGGTGAGCTGTCCTGAGCATTGTGTTCGGTGACAAGCTAGTTAGCAACATTCCAGGGAGTCTTTGTGGGTTTTTCCTATCTCTCTACTCTTTTTACAATTACACAATAAAAACAATTTATTTATTACTCAGAAATTCAAACAATCTTTATAAAATCTTCCATTAGCAGAATTAGCAGTGAGTGAATGAGGTTGATTGACAGCGCTAAGACCGTCCTCCTGGGTCTGATTGGTTGTTTTTGGCCAGAACGTTGCATTACTTTAATCAGTAATAGTAGTTCAGGGAGGAGGTGGAGGAGATTGATCTTTTCACAGATTATCTGTCTCATAACAAACTGGCATGACATGGTGACAGCTTAAATAAATGTGGAAAAAACCTTTTTTATTAAGTTATATCCTGCAGCTTGAACAAAATGCAACAACATAGCATTTTTGAGAAGTCTGGATTGATGTATGAATATTTTGCATGTTGCCTGTGACTGTCCCTGCTGGGGAGAGACATTTCAATAAGGTAAAATTAATAATAAAAAAAATTAAAGTAACCTATTTGCATGCAGTATGCAAACTGTTGCATGTAAAATTCACTAGTGAATATTGTGCTAGTTATCAGTATTGGACCAAAGAAAACAAGGCAGTTGCAAGCTTTTGAAATTGTGACGCTTTTGATGGGTCAGATAGATTCAAGAAATTGTAAACGCAGCTACGTGGGGGGCCCAATTTAATTTTTTGTCATGGGCCCCAAGATTCCTGGCAGCGCCCATGTCTGTAGCTAAACTAATTATGTTTGATTTGGTTGATAATCTCACAGTCTACCCACCTCTCAGAGAAAAACTGGGTTACAAATTGACACGTTTACCCTTTTCTGTCTCTATGTTTTGAAAACCTGACTTTATTATTTTTCTGAGCAGCACAGTAACAGCCACAGTCGTTCTTGTCTTCCACTGACTGCTGCTGAACACCGTCAAGCTCCAAGAAGGAACGAACCATTTCATGCAGATCCAGGAATGTGCTCAGGGCAAATGTGTGCTTTTTGGTCTGGGAGGGGTAACATTTAATTTTTACTGCTAAAAACCATTTTAGAAAACAGAGTATAATTATTTTTTTAATTGACAGGGCCCCATTTTTTTATTTCTATTATCAAAAAAATAAATAAAATAGAATTGTGGAGGGCCCACTGTTGGTCAGTGGCCCTTGGAATTGTCATAACTTTTCCCCCCTATACGTCGCCACTGGTTCTCAGTGTCAGCATTAGGGAAAGATAATCAAATAAGTTAACTCAATCATCTAGCCTATTTCTGCAACTGAAATTAAGCTGTATAGACCCTTGCAAAATTGCCTTACTAATAAATATTCAGCACAAAGAAAAATGTAAAAGATGTCGTGGACATTCAATTGTTGAGTCACCTAAAAGTTCTTTGATGGTTGTAAAATAGCTGTGACGTTTGATTCTGGAGAGGAAAAGGTAGAAAATGGTTTATAGGTTGCTTTTAGCCCAAAACTATGTGTAAAACAACATCTTATTCACTAAAACCAACCTGGTTCAGTAACAAGTGCACGTTGTATCAAAGAGAAAGAGAGACTGTTAATAGGGTGTGCTCTGTGAAACTAGTCGGCTGCAGGCTGCTCAGTCTGGCTAATTCACAGGGGGAAGAAGGGCGGGGCATCTGAATGGAGATTGTTAGGAACCAGGCGCGTCTTTCTCGACACCAGCTTAAACAGAGTTTACCTCAGTTCTGGACAGGGTAAAACTCAGCAGATTTAGGAAACTCAATTTACCCTTTAGATCAGGGGTCCCCAAAGTCGGTCCTCGACTTTGGGGACCCGTTTTAGTTCTCTCCCTGGTTTAACGCACTTGGATTAAATGATGGCTCATTAGAAGGCCAGAGAAGAACATTGACATGCTGAAAAGGTTGTTGGTACTACCATGGGGAGAACTAAAACGTGCAGGATGCCGGCCCTCGAGGTCCGACTTTGGGGACACCTGCTTTAGATGGAGAGCTGGTAGCACATCTCACCCTCTCAGAAGGAGAAGTAAAGAGAGGAGGGGGTATGTGTGTGTGTAAATTCACTCATTTTGACTGAACTCACAGTATGGAGTAGGTCTATGGACTCCTCCCACTGAGCCATTTGGCAAGATCTGGAGGTGGTAGCCAATTCCGGCCCGGCAGTAGAGCAGAAGTTGCTTGGCCACTTCGTTGACTGGGCTAGAGCTTGATCCTTTATTGAAGAGAAATCATTGGCAATTTTCCCAAAGTATATTTTTTAATATACGTACAGAACACTCACAGGACACATTGATAGATATCATAAAATTTTATTTCACACATAATTAGCTTGCCCTGTAATGGACTGTTGACTTCTTTAGGGTGTACCATGTCTTTCGCCAAGAGGACTCTGAAGAAGGTACCTGGCCCCTCATGACCCTGCATGGATAAATGAGGTGAGACACATGGAAATCTCCCCTCCATTTTAATGGCAGCCTGTGTCTTCAACAGGGACTGTTCTGGCACCATTCCTATTCACCATCTACACTGCAGACTTCTCCATTAACTCCCCATTCTGTCATCTTCAGTACTGTGATGACTCTCATCGCAGGCACCTCAATGGCACTGGTGAACATCCAGGGAGTGGACACTGAGATGGTGAACTCTTATAGGTAGCTGGGTGCCCATCTGAATAATAAACTGGACTGGACTCACAACACTGATCTTTATAAGGAGGATCAGAGCAGACTCTACCTGTTCAGCACTTGTTCTCATATATTCCAGTAACTCCAGTGCAAGTGAGCTGAACTTCCTAAGCTTCATTTGCTGCTGAAGTCCTCCTGTTCTGTTCCAGCAGCTACACTAATCTTATCTATCTTTAGCTTGAATTTCAAGCTAAAACAAAAACTAGTTTAGAGACCATTTGACCTAAATTGGATATCAGACTAAATTTGACTTTGTAGATGGATCTCATGACGTTTCAACTTTATCATTCAGTAAAAAGACAGAAAGTAATGTTAATGAGATTTTCAAAATACATTTCTAAAAAATAGTAAATCTGATTAAATGATCACATTCTGTTGTCATTTGGCAGTTTTGTTTATTTTAAAGGTTAAGTTTTATTTAATGCCTGAATGTTTTGTTTGTAAAATAAAAAGTAGCATATGACTAAGAATTGAATGTTTAGTGAAATGTACATCAAGATTTTTTGAAGATACAACTCTTGGTGTGTTGTGAGTCACGTAACTTCAGGTCATTAGGTAAAACTTTCCTTTTGCAAAAGCCCCAACATATTAAAAAAACTGTTTTATGATCATTTGTAACTTCTGAAGAGAAGAGCGAACAATTTCCAGGAAGAAGAAACTGATGCCAAGTGACAGATTGGAAACCTAATAAGAGCGCTACCAGGAAGAGTTAACATCCCGATAAAAGCCCTGGCAATGGTCGCTTCTAAGAAATAGAAACAAGTGCTGCTAAAGATAATATATGCAAAACTTTAAGGACTGGTAACTAGTTTTCTAAGCCTGTAGTGTAGACCATAGTTCTCATGCTAGTGGTTTAAAATATGCATAAATCATCAAGGATATGAAAATACCAAAATAAAAAATAATTTTACATGTCAGATGAAAAAATAAATATTAGATACCAATACCAGGAGAAGCTGATTCATGAAAGCATTATTCATCTCTAGCCATACTGACACAAACTATGTCAATAAAACAACTGATCTCCAAATCAAACAGTTGGAATTAAAAAAAACTTGGGAGTTCGCTGTATTAAAAAATTGGATAGTTACAAAATATAGGATTTTGCTTACCTTTTCCTTTCAGCCTGGATGCCCTAACGTGCAGCTTCCAGAGGCCCCGCAAGCGGGAACTTTGCTCTTCAGCCTCTTGTAACTGATTTGCTCCCACTAGCTGACCATATACTGGTAACATCAAAAGCAACAGAAGGCCAGGCAGGACTGAGGTAACTGTCATGGTGTAAAACATCAGGCATCTGACAAGAGGACCACACAGTGGTATCTCATCTCCTCTGGGAACAGCACTAAGCCTGAATACAGAGTCCTGACTGTACACATGGAACCCTAAATAATGTCCTGTAGTCTTTTCCTCCGTTTATCAATGCCTATTTCTACTCTACTGCACTTGCTGAGAGGGACACACCCAAGAGACAACATGGTCATTATCAGGTCTATATCAGAAAGTCTGTTAGCAGCACATTTAAAACATGATTACTGAAGAGAGCACCATGTTGTTCTTTAGGACAAACAGATCAGCAAGTGTCAGATAGCTCAAGAGGTCCAGACTGCAGATTACTGCAGGAAGTGGACTGGAGAGAAAGATGGAAACTGTCTGTTTAGTATCACAATCAGTGAGATAATATAGCAAGCTGTGCTGATATACAGCAAGTATAACTCAGGCAGACAAATACGATTACATGAAAAGAAGCAAACATTTGGGGAAGAGTTGGAGCATAACTGACCTGGATAGGTTTGTTCTGTGAGAACACTGCAGTATAAAAACTATGGACTTGAACTGACAGTAAGAATATTATTTCTTTAGTCATTACATGAACAGTTTTTCATATAACCTGACTGAACTGCTCTACTTAAAAAACTGTTTTATTGGGCTGAAATGAAAGCAGCTCATAAGCCTCATACTGCCTAAAAAGAGGAGTCACATTTTTGTGACAGTAGAAAAGCTATTTTATCTAAAGAAAAATCAGAATGGTAAAATAATTTCAGACCTCTGAAACACATAACATTTTAAGGTGGGCATCAAGTAATGTTTATTCATGAAGGGCTTTTCACAGACATAAAATCACAAAGCATTCTACAATAAAAAAATCAACCTTAAATTTCAGGAAGAATAAAACAAGTTTAAGATTATGATATAAAAGCCTGGGAAAATAAAAAGGGCTTCAATGTTTTTTAATAATCTGCCCAGAGTCAGCAAAACGAGGCTGCAAGGGAAACTTTTACAGTGCTTGTGGATTTCAAAAAGAGCTTAAATTCAGACTAACAGACTGGTTTCCACAGACTTTTGTACCATGGTTTGAAATACCGAGTACCACACATTTAACAAATGGACTTTGAGACAAGACAATCTGTTGAATTTAGGAATGTTACTAAGTTATAAACAACTAAATATAGACTAAAATACAATAAATATATTGAAGGGCCTTTCTTGGATTATATAAAATGTGCATGTTTAACATAACGGCAATGGAACTTTTGTCTGAATATTTTCAAAATAGAATATATTTATCAAAATCTTAATATATATCTGCACATACGTACAACTATGCATTGTACAGTTACAAAGGAAGTTGTCTTCTACTACCAATTGTGTCTCAGTCTGTGTTTCTCATTGGCAGTTGGCAACACACCTTTTAACTTGGGACAGCAAATAATTTCCCATTTCCCAAGAGGGTCTAAGATTTGACCAAAAAAACAAATAAAAAAAAACTAAATTCAAACACATTTGATACAACTGAGATTGGGTAGGGTCCCTAACACTTTTGCTGACTTCAATCTTCACCTCATCTCAAACTTGGATACTTTTTGTACCAATTTTCCCCTTGAAGTAGATAAATCCAGATCTCAAGCTTCTTCTGATCATCCCTGCGAGTCAGCAGCCATGTTTGATCCCCAACAATGGTCAATCTGTAGAACGTAAAGCTCCATTTAACAAATATTCCACTTGTTTTCCTTGATTAGACACTTCTTGTTCTTTCAAATAGAACTGGCCAGGGAATGGCTGAACAATATTTCATTAAAATAAACTGAATTATGTAATTGTCACAGCCTGGCTCTGGGATTATGACAAAAAAGCAGAAAAAGGACACAAGGACATGTTGGTTTATGATCAGATAGTGACCCGGTCTCAATACTTGGATTGTACCCTACTCCCGTCTATGAAGTGTGGACTCAGTTAAAGTGCACATAAGGTTTCGAATGCGCAGGTTACAAAGCCTGCAAAAATGTGAGAATTAGGACAGTAAGCCCCTGTGTCGTAACTTAAAAAATGACGGGACTGGTGTTAGGGTTTTGTGCTGCTTAAAAATACAACAAAAAACTTTGAAATGTACAGTAAAAGTATTTTTGCTTTCCACATTCACTGCTGGAGATATTTGACTGTTCAAATGTGTTTTGTTATGACTTATTGAAAACAGGAAAATTTGATGATATCACTCAGTAGAATGAAGAAAAAAATGTAATATTTTGGTTTTGAAAACTTTTTTGTGACAGACACAACGTGCTCTGTTGACATTGTCATATTTCTAAGATGGCAAAAATATACACTAACACTGAATATAATAGTCAATTTGACAAATTAGAGACATGATTACATATTCAGCTGTCACTCAGGAAAAAAAAGCCAACTCTTATGTGACTAAAAGTTAGCTTTGTATAAAGAGAATCTAATGGGCTAACAAATAAGGACAAACATATGGCATACATCCACAACCAAACAGAACAAAGGCCTGATGCTACATTGTGAAAAACAAAAAAGACTAATGGAACTAAAATGTCCCTCTTAAAAGAAACTAATTGTGACTTTATAAACCAAAAATGTTACTGGAAATTTCTGGGGAACATCGACAGCTTTCTATTCCACTTCAATAAAAAATGTAAGATATTAATTTCATAATTATGTATGATGTTTTCCCTGAAATGACTCTACAAAAGAGATTCTAATATCACTTTCAGCGTTTTGTGACTGAGACAATGCACCTTTTTTTTCCATTGCAACTTCATTAATGTTTTTAGAAAGATTTTCAAAAGTGGATATTGTACAAGAAATCTATTCCATCTTTAAGTTTTAATATAATGAAATTAGAGATGAAGAGTTAAATTATAATAATCTAATCTTCTACTTAATTTTTTATTCACAAATACTGCTTTCTAAAAGCAGTATTTATAGTCAAAGCATTTAGAAAATCACCTCCATTTTTAAAGCTAAATAATTTTATTCAAGAGTGTTTAAATGTTGCAACATCACAAAGCCCCAATCTTTATAACAATATGTTAATAGCTTAGTTTAAGATTTGAAATTTGTCTTGCATTTGTAGCATTTTGTTTTACTTTCCTTAGTTTGTGACTATCCCAGTTTATTATATCAAACTTTTTTATTACCAATATGTGCCGTGTCATAAACCTGCTGAATTTTCTATAAAGATGGAAAAAAGAAACATTGCCATAAATCTGCCTTTTAATTCAAAATATCACTTGCAGCAATGAATTGTAATATACCTCACCAAAGTCCCTCAACAAAGGAAGAAGTGCGAGTATTGGGACAGGACCAATGACCATCAGTAGAAGGATGCTGAGGCTGGAGCCATAGGGCAAGAGGGAGGCCAAGAAGAAAACCGTAAAAGAGATTTATGGATGTGGTGATAGTTGGTGTAAAGGAAAAGGGCTGCAGAGAACAGGACTAAATGGAGACAGATGATTTGCTGTAGCGACCCCTGAAGGGAAAAGCCAAAGAAGAAGAATATATTACATTAATGTCAGAATCTTTACATGTTTATTGATTTAGAGTTTTTTCCATTTCTCACCTGGTGGAGATTGAAGTTCTGATTGTACACATTCACAACCCACCGGCTGTTTATTTCATAGACTCATCGTTGACCACTTTTACTTTTGGATATCAAGTTTTCCAATATTTTATTGATCAACAGCTAGTTACAATAATGTAATTGTATTGCAACAATGGCTACAGCAGGATCTGAGGCACTAAATCAGGATCAGACATGTGTCAAAGACTTTTTATTGACTTTGGGAAAGCATACAGTATCAGGAATAGTGTTTAGTTCAGTCTTCTTATAATACACCAAAATCTGCTGTGATGGGCACCCATTAAGAAACTGGGTTTCTGGCATGTGAAGCATAACTAAAATAACCATGTTCTGTGATCCCACATACTTCAATCAATGTATAACAAAGCTTCAGGCTAGCTTAAGAAAACACAGAGCCAGCAGGTAGAACAAAGTTAGGAAGCTCCTTTTGCTCTCAGTTTGGACAGCAGCATCTCATTTTTGCGGCACTCCTAGTGATAGAAAAAGAAAAAAAAAAGATTATGTCATACTTAAAACTTTATAAAACTTCGCACACCTGGAACTTTGATCAGCCCAAATTTCTCTTTTTTCTTTCGATTTTTGCTATTCTTGAAGGAATACTCAGAGCAAATGCCTTAATGTTCTAAAGACATTTGAAGGGGTGATTGAGATTTGCTCTGTATACAGTTATTTATTCTTCTGTACAACAAGAAAAGCATTTTGGATGTTGTAATTTGGGGATTCAATACAAAAAGATTCCAGTTTTGCAATTTGCAAATGCATCAGTAGGAATCATGTTCTTTGGTACACTTTGTTGTGAGTTTACACAACAAAGCATGCTCGGCAAATTCCTCAACCTGACCCCTATCATGTTCAAAGGAGTGTCAATCCACTACAAATGGCCATACCACAATGTTATCAATCCCAATATGAAGATCAGTAATTACTGAAAATATATTTTGAGTTTCTCTATATATTGCATAACCCAAATGTTCAGAAAACTCTTATATGGGGCATTTATATTTTTGTTCAGTGTACATGTTTCTGAGCAAACTCCTCCAATAACTTTTTCATGCAGACTTCATAATCCCTCAGAACAGTCTTGAGGCATTGAAAAGGGCCTTTTCCCTCCACAAAGAAACTTTCTAAAGACATCTGATCTGTTTCTTACTCATTTTGCTGCTTGTGGCTCAATGTTGGCGCACAAGAACCGAGAAAATCCGGTTAAAAGATATTCAAAATAAAAGATCCTCCAGACTCAGATAATACATAAAACGGAAATATTTAATTATTTCTTGTGCGGCCCGGTACCAATTGGTCCATGGACCAGTACCGGTCCGCTGCCCGGGGTTCGGGACGACTGATTCAAAAGTTACTTAAAATAAGACTTTCTTACCTCTTTAAAATCTTTAACAGTCTTGAAGTAGAGCCTCTGCTTGTCAAGCAGCTCCAGGTATTCATCATTCAACTGATCTCTTCTCATTTTGTTTTCTTGTTTCTTCTTCTCCATCTGAAAAGGCAGACAGGTAGGAGAAGCATCTGTTAGTGATGCAGGCCAATAGATGGAGGTAATGTCTTACAACACCAATGACCCAGTTGCAGCAACACATGTACCTTGATGCGACTCTGTTTGATCCCCTCCACTATCTGCTCCATCTGTCTGAGGAACTGATCCCTGGCAGCTGCAGACGACATAGCTCTGGAAGACAGAAGAGCCATTTAAAACTCAGTTACAGAATAAAACCACAAACATCAACAACTAGGAATGATGAAAAACAAAAGCTGCACTCTCCTTTACATCAAAACTGTACATTACGATGTAATTTTCAACTAGATATATTTTACTTACTGTTGAAAGTTGTCATGAATTGAATTCAGCAGATTTACCTAAATGAGATTATTATTCTTCAGTGATGTTTTGAACATGTTTACCAAATCACTGTTACAGGCAGAATTCAATTTGAGATTCAATTTTGGTGCCACAGTCTGCTGTGATTACCCTACCTCCTTCTCGAGGTAGACCTTCTTATCATCTAAGGTGTTATAGAGAGTGAAGAACTGCTTGGTCTCTTTGTGGGTAGCAGAAACTGGAAGACAAGATTAATAAACATTTTACAGAGACAGGTCCACATGAAGAAATTATGTAACACTGTCTGTTCAGATAAGGAATCCACCTTGGCTGTAGAGTTCAATAAATCTCTTCTGGTACTGGGTCAGCTCCGCCCGGCTAGGCACCTCATCGATCTTCCTCTGCAAGATTGCGATCTCACGGTTCCTGCGAGCCTGAGGAGAGCAAAAGCAGTCCTGTGGAAGTTGGTTGACAGAAAATATGTTTATAATTCTGTCTAAAGCTCGATTAAAACTTAGTTGGGACAATGGTGGTGAAGCCTTTGGCAAGACCCTTCATCCGCCTTGCCTGCTGGTGGGGGTCAGAAGGCCCAATCAGCACATGGCAGCTTCGCAGACAGCAGCTGTGGCTACTATCCAGTAGCTTGCCACCATCAGAGTGTGAGTGTGTGAATGAATAACTAACTTTAGGGTACTCTGGGCGCTGTTCAAGTACAAGCCATTTAACAAAGCCTTGACCCATAACCAAAAGTAGATTGTACTTCCACAAATCAGACTTGAAGTTCAGAAGTCTTGTTAACTTTTTGACATAATGCTGTCATCAACTAATCGTTCTCTCTCCCCTGCTATTAATTGTTTGAGTTTTATGGGTTTATTTTTAATTATCATTTAATTGCTCTTGTCCAACTAGAAAGTCTGTAATTGTTCATGGGGTATCAATGTTCAATGTATGTATATTTCTAAAACTGCAAAAATAATTTAAAAAATGTTTTAAAAAAATAAATAACCCTACATCAGTTCATCTGTTTCTTCTTGTGCATTCTGCTCTGTCTTCTCAAACCTCCAGTCAGTTGAGGCAGATGCTGAGCCAGGTTCTGGTTCTGCTGGAGGTTTCTTCCTGTTAGGGGAGTTTTTTCTTTCCATTGTTGTTACATGCATGCTCTGTGTGACCAAGCGATTGTCACAACATGCTCGTCCAGGAGAAGTGGATGCTGCAGGTCATGACTATGTAATCTGCTGGGTGTCCTTATAGAGTTTTAATCTACTTTAAACAATTATTTAAGCATAATATACTGTTTGATAACTAGGACCAATTGGAATGTACCTGTGATTGAATTTAAAATATTTTTTGTAATTGTGTAGCTATCCACTTAAGTCAGTATTTTAAAAAACAAATGGGTAAAATGTTGAACTCAAGGTATGATCTGGCAAATCAAATAAAAAGCAACTCATTTAAATAGAAACATCACTGTGCATACTAAGCACCTCTACATTTTTGTCTTTTAGAAAGTGAAAGAAGAAAAAAAGTATTTTCTCCATTCTTATCCAAACATGAAAAATTATGAACACAAAATTCCAAATTGCATAGCAACTCTCCTTACTTCCCTCCACCTAAGCAACAGAGCGCGCCACTCCCCCGCCAGCAGCAGGGTGCGCTCTACTAGCTGCAGTCTGCAGAGAGCATGCTCCACTCTGTGCTGCCTTAACAGGGTGCGCCAGTCTCTTAAATTTTAACATACAATTAGCTGTGAATGCGATGTCATTTCAGTCTGATGCTTTTTGTATTGATGCTTTCTCCTGAGTGTCCTTTTCTGCTTGGACAACAATTAGACAGTGATTGAGTGTGTGTGATTGTGTTTTAATGTTTTTTCACCTAGCTCAATGAGAAATTTTTCTTTGGGGACAATAATAAAGTGCTACTGATGGTGAGAATGCTGCACTGCTTAGAGAGAGAACTCCACTCTGTGTGTAATATTAGAGCACTGGTTACCATGAGCAGGCGGACTTTTTGCAGCTTCTCTCTATCTGAATTGTACTGTTGGTCTATTAGCTGTCTCCTCTCCTGGGAAAAGAAAAGGTCTAATTTAACACTCTGGATTGACATGGTTTTTGGAAATAAACATTCTAATTAATATATCACTACATATATTAGTGCAGCTGGACATGCACCTGCTCCTCCTCTGTGTCCTGCCCTGATGCAGACTTCAGCTCTTCAATGTTCTGCTGTAGACGGACCATCTCTTCCTGTATATAAAGCAGATTTTATTAAATAAAATAAAAACATACTAAAGACCATTTTAAGATTGAGGGGAAACGAATCCCATCAGGACTGCTGGTTTATGTGCTCACTCTGCAGTGTGTCCGAAACTGATGCTCTTGTTGCTTCAGGTTCTCATTCATCGTCACCAAAGCCCTGAGCCTCCCCATCAGACTGCCGACAAAAATTGTATTACTTCTGCCACTAGTCAAGTAATGGCTAGTGCTTGACTAGTGTTCCAAACCTGCTATTAATTCAAGCCCAGCTCTGTCTTCCTGTGTGAACATGTTCCGTTAAAAATATGACCGCTGCTGCCAGTGATCAACTTTGTGATGAGATAACTGTATAGTTCTATATGATAAAAATAAGATGGCTCACCCACTGTCTGCTTGCTCCTCCATCTCCTCTAGTGACTTCATCTCAGTCTCCAGTTTTATTGAGTGTTCTGTAGCCTTGGAACAGATATAGGAACACATTTAGGTTTGCAATTTCAAAATTGATGTTGGGGGGGAAAAAAACAACAAAAAAAACTACCGTACCTAGCTTTGACTAGGTACTTTAAGGTAGGTTAAAATTGCTGTATAACAATCAAAAAAGAAATTTGACCGTCAAGCTTTACTAATTTTGAAGTACATTTGAGCATAGCCCAAAAGCTCATGCTGATCATCGAGGCCCTATGGGACAAAACTTGTGTCTACGTATACTCTCACACAAACACAACCATTCCCTTTTATAATACAACAAACCGCTCTCACAAACACCATCAAACTCTCACATGTATGATAAACTCTCATATATATGCCAACCTATACCCATAAATTCATACGTTTATCATTAAGCTCTGTTTACATACATAGACAAAAAAAACTAAAAAACTATTTGAAATAAACTTAAATACATAAACTCAAAATTTTAACTATAGTTACAATGAAAAACAAAACTTATTGTAAACCAGAGATGTATTAATTTTCAAACTATTTTATTCTTTAATAATCATCCTTGTTTTTAAAAGTTTCGCTTTGACTTTTGAGTTTATTGTATTTCTAAATTAGTTTAAATGTATTCAAAAGATTTACAACCCCCATTTAAGTAGCTCTATAAATTTGACAACATGATAGTAAATGTGAGAATGAATGACAGAAACTGAGAAAGAGAATATCAGTAAATATAGGACAGTTTGATTGTGAATGTGAGAATTAATTCACAATCATTCTCAATGAGTATAGTGGTGTGTGTGAGAGTTAGACTTTTCGTGGACATTGAGATGTCTGGGCTTTAAGGGAACAGAGCTTAAGTCACTCACTGGTGTGAGTGACTTAAGCTTACAATATAAATAATATTGTAATGCTTCCAGAGCAGCATCAGCTGTATCTGAAATGTTAAATGCAAGCTGACAGCCAGCTCTGGATGCCCCAGCTGCTGCCGCAGTTAATGCTGGAGTTGGCTTCCTGTTGCTGCTTCAGGAAATGGCTAACGGGAGATTCCACCTATTTTCTCACCATCTTAAGCATCTTTAATCTGCTCTAGTTTAAAAACTACACAACTTCAAACTTGGACTACATTATTCTTCACTAATAGCATAAGATGTAAAACCTAGCTTGTGAACCATAAAACTACTTCATTTGTAAAAGTTTATTAAAAGGCCATGTTATAAATATTAAAAACTTAAAATTGTGCAATATATAGTAAATTAGTATTTTCAAACAATATTATGTGGTCACAAAGGTCAAGGTTACCACTCAGATCTAAAGATGTGATTTCTAGGCCTTGACAAGTTTTCAAAATAAATAAATACAATTGTACTAATATTAATGTCCATTTCTATAAGACAGATTTCAAGGATATTAAAAAATACAATCGTATAAACTTGCTTAATGAGCAAATCAAAGGATAAATCTAGTCACAAAGCACTGTATTTTAAATCTGTCTCTAGAATAAGCCTATCAGTGGAACAGCAGCTCCTTTGACCAATGGAATGGAGGACTCCTAAAAAAAACCACTGACCTAAAGCCTGGATGTCTGTACAGCAGGGGTCATCACTTCCAGTCCTAGAGAGCCAGTGTCCTGCAACTTTTACATGTGTCTCCACTTCAGCTTGAGTCAAACAATCTGGTTATTAGCAAAACTCTGGAAAACTTGACTGCAGACTGAAGAGTTAATTGTTGTTTAGGGGACACATGTAAAAGTTTTTGGACACGAGGTCTTGACTACTGAAATTGAGGATGCCTGCTATACGGGCTCATGGGTCGGACTGAAACGGCAGACAAAGTAGGCAACGAGGTGGTATAAGAGGATAATCATGGCAGGGTTGCTGGGATACAATAGAAAACGGTAGATATCAAAGTAAACGGGCTATATTAACAAGTTGGAGGAGGTTAAAAGAAGTGGTGTGGGCAGAAAGAACCAGGTGACAGATCACATGAATTTAAATAGAACATTACCCTCAATAGGGAAGAGCCACACCATGGTGTGGGAGGCTGGGAGCATTACAACGAGGAAGAGACATAGAAACATATTTTGGAGACTTGACAATATCAGATGGAAGATCAGACATGTTGAAAAGGTTATAGGTACTTGAAGGACACTGGTGGTAGATCTTTAAAATAAGTGGAAATATGACGGGTGGAAGAAACTTGAAGTGGATCAATGTAGTGTATTGTGGGACTAATAGGCCAGCATGTTTTATTTTATTATCACATTAAATCAGTATTGTAAAAAAGGCCACTTTTTCTTTGGTTTTGTAATGTATGCCACCTCACTATAAGCTGTGAGGTGGCATACACCTCACAGTTTGCCTTCAATTAAAGGCAAACTTTAATTGAATTTGGTATGGAAAATATCAACTCTATAGTATGTCTAAAAGTACACCATCAATACTACTAAACATTTTTGTGCTTTACCAAAATGTTTCTACCAAATGCATGTGTTCACTACAAACAACTTTAATAAGAGCTGGAGAAAGGTGTTTTTTTTTAACCAATCACCAAAATACATAATGTAAACAGAGTTTTATAAAGATTGTATTCATAATTGAAGTTATTTGGTCATTTAAGGTTGCTAACCTGTTTATGCGAGTTATGTGATGTGGGTGGGACTAAGAGAAAAGAAAGTTCCAGACCGACAAGATGGGGAGTGGAGCCAAACAGTCTTTTGACCTCCATCTCCTTCTCTCTCTTTTTTGTTAATTGCCAACTCGTGGATACGTTGTTTTTTTCTTCCGTTTTATTGCTGATAAGGATTATGTTGGAGATAAATGAACCGTCAGGCTCAGGTTTTACTCAATAAGGAACTACACATCAAGTAAAGTAAAGTGAGGTAAATTGTAAAGTCCTCAAGTGTTAGAGAAGTTTCTTCAGCCTCCATGTTAAAACATGTCAGTTTCACAACTATTTTATGTAAGCAATTTTTCCTCAAAGAAAAATAAAGCCACTAAAAAAAGCTATGTTTAGAAAATGTAATTGCATATTAAAAAATTAAAGTTCCAGAATGTAATTATCTTTATTTGTATAGCAAAATAATCAGCTGATGAATCAGTTTCTGTTGAAATATCTGGGTTTCTTTGAGTACATCAGAACCAGAACATGGATGTTTCTCCATTGCTGAGTGTCGTTGCAAACATCAGCAGAGAGTTGAGGACAGCTGCTGCTGCTCACGTCCCACCAACAATAGTGAGGAACAGAGAATAATGGAAAAGCTCACTACCTGGGGTAGAACCCAACCTCACATTAATTGGTTGGGTTCTACCAAGTGACTCTAGAATGTGAAGAAGTGTAAGCGAGTGTAACAAGGTAAATGTTGGAATTCCGGTTTGGGCAGAGCCATGTAAGGATGCGTTGAGCCGAGCTCCAACTAAATTCTCAAATTTGGCATGAAAGGACAATTTCAGTGCTGGTGCTGCATCATGCTAAGAGCATTATAACTTAAAGGAGTAATGGTAGGCATACACCAGCAAAATACCTACACACCGTAGCCTCCAAACGCCTCAGGAAGCTAATACTAGCAGTCAAGATGAGGTGCTAACTGCTATTAGTGGGCTACAATGAGAACTGATGGCCAAAGTACTATGGCAAAAGTGCACGCAGATAAACTTCAAGAATTACAAAGTGCACTGGGAAAGATAGAATCCAAAATAGATGACACCAGGGGCCGGGTTGTGGAACTGAAGACTGCAGCCGCAACTCTTTCAGACTTTTACCCATGATATAGAGCCAGATATATCAGCCATGAAATAAGAGCTGGCACGTTGAAAAATTGCTGTGAGGACCTGGAGGCCAGATCTCCGTATTATGGGATTTGGCCTATGTAGTAACTGTAGTACTGTTACTTATCAAAATCACTTTGCGTTACTAATTTCTTTTGCTATATAATTTTATTTCCTCTACGCCTCATGTCGAGTGACTACCGTTTCTATGCGACATTATCAGCAGCGACAGAAATGTAAACAATGGAGGGAGATGCGCATTCTGTTGGTGGGAAAAACAGGAACTATTTTGAATTTCTGTCGCCAAGTCCGATTATTATAAGTGGACTTGGTGCTTATAATAATAATAATAATTGCAAGCAAATTTTTTTTTTTTTAAGTTGCTTGCAAATTTAATGAATCGCGGGCTGCGCTTTTAGCCTTGTTTTTGAACGTGAAGTTGCTCCTTTGGGCTTGGAAATAAGCAGAGACGCATTATAAACCCCAGAATGTGTCTGACATTCAGTTAGTTTTAGTCAGGCCTTCCAGGTCCATCTATTCCCAGATGATCCGTCCCGCTGTGTCTTTGTTAATGTCAGGTTAATATATTACCAGTGAATTACGTCGAGCTTCGCGTTGCGCTCCAGAAAACTGCAAACATCGACAGTAATATGAACAGCGCAATAAACGTGAAAACAACCATGAATGAACGAGTCCGTGAAGTTGCGCAACTAAATGGCATTATAATTATTAATATTAAGATAAGTGTCAAATCTGTGCAGCAGCTATCTGAGTTGTGGAGCCGCAGGAGGAGCGTTGTGTGGTGGGGGGGGCTTTAAAATTATTCTTGGAGTTTTCCAGACAATAGTGGACCACACAAATTACTAATGTTTTTTTTTGTACTGTTGTAAAAAAAAAACAACAAATCTCCTCTTCAGTTCAACCTTAAGTGGAGATATAAAATAGCTTACAGTTAAGTAAGTTTTGGCAAAGATCAATGTGATTTTCACAGGTGGCGGAGCATTGTTGTTAGCAGATGCTGAAAGTAACTAAAAAAGTTACTTTTAATGTAACTTAGTTACTTTCCAAATCAAGTAATCAGTAATCTAACTAAGTTACTGTGTTGGTTGTTCATAGGCTACATTTGTCAAACAGTAAACTTGCGAAGTTGTTCCCAGGGTTAGACAAGGCTTGCCCAAGATATAAAAGCAAGAAAGGCACACTTGGTCATATGTTCTGGGAATGACCAAAAACTGCAGGCCTTCTAGACAACTGTGTTTAGGTTCCTGTCTGAGTTGAGGAATATTAATATTCCTCCAAACCCTCTCACGGCAATATTTGGGGTTGTTCCTCCGATATGTGGTGTGTCCACCTGGCAAGCTTCAGCTGTAGCTTTTTCCACATTGATTGCCTGTCAACTCATACTTCTATAGTGGGAAAAAAAGAGACACCCCCTTCCCATAAACAATGGATTGAGGACTTGCTCTCCACTCTCAAAGTTGAACAATGGAGGCATGTTGTGCACGTTTCTGCCAACACATCTTACAAAATATGACAATCATTCTTGTGCCATATTGAGAGACTCCCAGTCAATTCAGCATAAAGTCAACTAAAATTTGTGGGGGATTTTATTTTGTTTGCTTTGTTTTTATATGTATGTAATAGGATTTGAATGTTTTGGTTGGGGATTTATTTTGCTGAAAATCCAATAAAAATATTAAAATAAAAAGGTAAATGTTGAATATTACAGAAGATTATTTAAATGTAACAGAAATTTACATCTATTTTTCAAAGTAATTAAATTTACACCTTTTCTTCAATAACTAATGAATTACAGCTACTTTTATTTTGTAATTATTATGTCTAATAATCCTGTTACATGTAAGTAGTTACTCCCCACACCTTTATAGGACAGACTGCCCTGCCCAAAAGAGGAGGAAGGAGTTGCAGTTTTTAATCCAAAACAACTTTCCCATAAATCTGTTTCTACAAAATTAAAAAGTCAAAAGTCTTTTAAAATTCTTTTAAAGTTTTAATCTTGAGATCTCCAAATCAATGCACCTAATTATCCTTAGTTGTTACTGACCTCCCTCAACCACAGGTGAGGCTCTAGCAATATTAATGTAGCTCTTAGTAAAAATAAATTGTAATAAAATTGAAAGGAAACAAACTAAATTGGTTGCAGCCCGTGTCTGATGGCTTAATGTCAATCTGACGAGACCAAAGTACAAGTACTTCAACAAATCAGCTCTGACAAACTGATTTGTCAAATTTTGACAAACCAGTCTCATAAATATACACCTGCCTTTAGATTTTTTGATGAGTTTCCTTCTGTTTGGAAATCTGCCTTTGTTGTCTTGTTATTTAAAGAGGAAAGCTTAAACACCTTAACAAATATACGTCAAAACTGTCTGTTCTTGTTCAAATCTTTGAATCCTTTGTAAATGGGCAAC
Source organism: Alfaro cultratus (assembly GCA_903066825.1). Taxonomy (NCBI): domain Eukaryota; kingdom Metazoa; phylum Chordata; class Actinopteri; order Cyprinodontiformes; family Poeciliidae; genus Alfaro; species Alfaro cultratus. The sequence goes on from CAEFZX010003653.1 coordinate 22,464, forward strand.
AGAAGGAGGATCTTTTCAAGATTCCTTCATTTTGCAAAAAAGTGTTTCTCAGAGATCTATTTTGGGGCCCCATCTTAATTCTTTAATATTTCCATTCAAATCTATTTCAACACATGGATTGTCCAAAACAATGTCATTGGCAGGCATTTGTTTTTCCCTCTTATTTAAAAACCAGTGGCTTGTGAAGGTTACTGTAACGTACCCTAATTAACTTGTCTGCTCTCATTTGGTAGTGAAATGGAAGCAGTTTTCACACAAAGCCCTTAAACCTTCAGGAGGCTCTTCTGATTCTGTAAGTGAGAAGCTGGTTGTCCAAGAAACTTGTTATGAATCTTTCAAACTTGAGGACTAGAATGCAAGTGTTGAAGAAATTTAAGAGGTGCTTCTTACTGAGTAGCTTGGCCAAAATATACCAGAAAAAAATGACAAGCTCCACTGCAGCATTTAATTTCCACTGAGATTTTGATTCTGTTCATATAAAACACTGTCAACTTTAAGTTGAAATTATGATCCATTTCTGACCATGACACTAATCATGGCTGCATCCTGTATAAAACACATAGCTGTCCCTGTTGGAAACCAATTGTTACAAAACAAATAGACATCTATCTGTAGTTACCCTGCGCACTCATAGCAATAATCAGTTATCACCATTGATACACAGACAACATAAATAGAGATATCTGGATAAAAAATGCCCAGGAGTAGTTACCTCCAGCAGACTCCTCTTTGCTTCCTCGTTGTGGGCTTTCACCTCTGCATGCCTTACTTTGAGCTGTCAGGACAGAAAATGTGAGTTTAGGTTCTTATGCAGTCTGCTCTCTATATAAGACTTATGTAGTCTGTAGCCAATGATAAAGTTGTTGGGAGAAAAAAGAAACTCTGTAGAACTTAAAATATATCAGAATAAAGTGCACTTCCTACTTAAATACCGCATAGAGTTTGCAACTGATTCTGTGAACCGAGTTGAATAAAACTTCTAATAAAACTTCACCTAATAGTACAAATTTTCAAATGACGCACTCAATCCCAAATAAATAACGTTGTGTAGCCCAGAGGTCAGAGCAGCAGCTCGTATACAGAGGCTGCAGACCTCAACCCGGCTGTCCCAACTTCCACTACCGTTCTCGGTTCCTTGGCCACATGACTTTCCCTTCCTGTCAAATTACTGTTAGATGAAGACCACTAACTGTTTTCTGTTTTTTATTTTTAAAGGTGCCAGGCTCTAGTTTACAGTGAAGCAAAGACTCAGCAGAAAGATGCTGTAAACCTGTGTTCTTTGTGAGCAGGTTGCAATAATTTCCCTGGCTAGCATCTGCAAATGCTAGCGAGAAAGACAGTTTATATTTGAAATGCCGGGAAGTGCAACACTGACCTCCTTCAACTGCTCGGCTTTTTGTTGGATCTGTTTGTCCAGTGAGGCGACGGCCCGGCGGTGCTGCTGCACTGGACCGTAGCGTTCTGACTGCTCCTCTGAAGAACGTTTCAACTGCGGCAAGGTGATACACAGAAAGACGAAATATGAGCACAAAGCTCAACTCCATAATCACAAAATATGGCCACGTTACTTCTTTGTTACTTCTTATTCCATAGAGCCGGTGATCTTCCATAATAGAAACAAAATTATGGCTGTGTGCAACATGAGTATAATGCTTTGCTGACCTTTCCAGCATACTCCGAGGCAATCAGTTTGATCTCCTCAGATTGGAGTCCAACTATCTGACCCACAGCACTCGCAGTCAGCTTCCCCTGCACCAAAACAAACACAAAGCACAGCAATTCATCCAAGTAACAATTTCAAACTGACTTGATCTGCTTAACCTTTCTAGCTGCAGCTGAATACACATCCTCCTTGGTTGTGGAGGATATTGTGATATTAGATAGTAAAGAATTTAAATGTTAAACAGAATATTTCGCACAGAAGCATAAGCCAGTTTTTGCAAGGAACTACTTTTCAAACTAACTTTTCAAACTAAATTAAATGTTTTCAGAAAGACAAAATATCCAAAATAAAAATAATTGTAACTAGTGAAATATCAGCTGCTCCTTCAGCCTGAATACTCCCTCACGTTTCTTCAAGGTTTCTGGTTTTACATACAGAAAATATCAAAGAAAAATAATTTTCCTGTTAGAACATTGTGATATATTTTTTGCCATATGACCACCATTACAAAAAAATATGTTTATGTGATTTACTTTTGTGGAGTAAAGGTGCACCACCGCTCTTTGCCAAACAAATGGCATTTCTAAGCATTTAATGGAAGTAATGTGTTTATTGAAGGTCACAAGCAGTAGCCTTAACCACAGCCTTCTCTCAGCAAAGGTACCATCCCTGAGACACGGCTGTTGTCCCGATGGACTGTCTCTGTGCGTAGATCTCCAGTGGATTCTATCACAAGGTGATTAAGGTGGGATCTCCTCTACCAACCCCTCCAGAGTTAGTGGTGTTTCAGGAACATCAAGAAAGTCCTTCAGGATACATCAGGGAAGGTACTGCTGGAACGCCTGCCTTCATGCAGACGTTTCAGATCTACAAAGACTAAAAACAGACCTAGAAACAGTTAGCCTCAGCCATCACCATGCTGAATGCTATCACAATCTGACCTTGTTTATTTTGACATCTATAATCCAATAAAATCTTAAGTCAATCATGATGTGACTGGAGAGCAGGTACAGGCTATTTTTTGTATTAGCCATTTTCTTTCTTATTTATCTGGAGAACAGCAGCCAAAGTTTATTGTATGTTTCATTTTTACAATGACACAAACCAATTTAATTAATCAACTCCATAACCAAATCAAACACGTTATATAGATTAATTAGATAAAAACTGATGTTTTAGAATCTTTATTTCTCCTAATCATGTCTTTCTACTAACAGCTAATGAAAACTCAACATTACATCAGACCAATAAAAAAAAAACTGTGATGAAAAGTATTTTTGATATCTGCTTAAATGGTGTTATTTTCAACAGGTTTTTAGGGTGCATTCAAACCAACCCTATTTAGTCCGCTTTAGTCAAACTAGTTCGTCTGCCTCGACAGCTCGGTTTGATTGGTTAGGTGTGAATACGCAATAGAACTATGATGCGGACCAAAAAAAGCAAACTCTGGTCCACCTAAAAACCTTGGTCTGAGTTGGGATAGAATTAGAATCTATTGCTTGTCAGCTCCAAAACAGTGCAAACAATGTAGGAAATATATACAATATAAATATAAATATGGAAATATTTTCAACATTAAATCAGTTAAAGATAGAAATACACAAATACACATATAATCACCATATAGTTAGTGCACGAGAGTGTTCAGGGTGTTAATTGCTTTTGGGAAGAAGCTGTTTTTGAGAGTCTGTTTTGTTTGACCTGCTGTTTTGGCAGCAGGTCAAACAGGTTGAAAACAGGGTGAGAGTTGTCTTTGGTGATGGCTTTAGCTTTACTGAGGCAGAGAGAGGAGTAAATTTCCACCAGAGAAGGAAGAGTACAGCCTTTACGGCCCTCTGGAGCCTCACCCTGTATGCACTGTGATGCTGTATGTCAGCAGGCTCTGCATGGATGTTGTCAGTCCAAGTTGAAGTGAACACTGGCACAGTTCGAATGCATATGTGAATAAAAGAGGAGCAGAGACTGCTCCAAAAGAAGAAAGTGGACTATAGGGCAGGGCATTCTGGGTAAATAGAACTAAAACAAAGTCTAACGCTAGAGGAAGAAATGGCCTGTGGACTTTTACCAAAGATAAAAGAGAAATCCTACAGCTACTAAAATCTGACGCTACTCCATTTTTGTGTAAATTTTGTGAAGAAGGAAGTAGCGCCAAGTATCCTCGGCAGAGGATTTTGTGTTGTTTCCTTCAGTAGTTCTTGGTGCAGTGCCACCACAGGCGAGGAGGGGAACAGATTACTTAAAGGGTTTGGAAAGTTTGACACTGCAGTGTGAAAGTGAACCACAATAGCTGAAAATGAAACAAAGGTTGGAACTTTGGTCCCCAATCGAACGGAGATTTGTGGCAAAAATGACCCCAAGACAAGTTTTGCATCTGACTTATGAAACTGTGTGTATACTTTCCAATCCCAATTTACCAACAAGTGTTGGTAAATTTGGCAATTACATTACAGCAATTCTATTGACAAATATTTAGCTAAGTCAGAGACCCCTGTGAATACTTGTTTTTTAAGCTAATCTTTTGGGTTTCTTAAATAGAGTTCCGTAAACTTCAGGGGTAAACTGAAGAAAAATGATTAACCAAAAATAGAACATAACAAATAGATAAGCAAGTGCAATAATTATATTTCTAGTATTGTTGTTGACATTGTTGACAAATCATGCCACAGGTAAGTGTAGAATCAGTCTATATGATTTTCACATGACTTGTCAATGATACAGAGGTACAGCTGTACTTGGATTAAGTGATTACCTCTTCTGCTGCCTGCAGCTTGTCTTCTTCCAACACTTCTGTAATGCTGGCAGGCATCGCCTGAGGCCCACTGACCTGCCCCTCCTCTTCCTACAAATAGAAAAGAAAATGCACTGATAAGGCTAAAAATCCAAAACAAAAACAATTATCCCATGTAAATGTTCCTTCTACATTATCTATATGGCACAAACTAATCAGCTGCATAAGATGTAGGTGCACAATATTTCAATTGATAAAATAACTGAGTGACACAACTCAAGCCACACAAGCTTTTTACATTGCAATCTAATGGCGATGATGTGGTGGCGCAAGGGGCTGAGTACAACCCACATGAGGAGGCCTTGGTCATCGATGCAGCCTTGGGTTTGAATCCTGGCCTGGTGACCTTTGCCGCACGTCTTCCTTCTCTCTTACCTTACGTTCCTGTCCTAGCACTTTCAAATAAAAGCCACTAGAGCCATTACTGATGCAATAACACATTAATTTAGATAACAGGGGAGTGCAAACCTTCTTGTGTTTAGGAGGAAGAAGGAAGGAAAAAGAAACAGATGGGCTCCGCAACAATTCCAAATCTATTTAAACTGCTATAAGCAAAGGATTAGACTTGCTGCCATTTCTGAATCAAAAAAAGGTAAAAAGTCTTACATGCAGGACTCAAGTGTGTGCTCCACATGTTTAGGCTGAGTTCTGTTCCAAATGCACTTACCGAATGTTCTGGACTATAAGTCGCAGTTTTTTTCGTAGTTTGGCCGGGGGTGCGACTTATACTCAGGAGCGACTTATGTGTGAAATTAACACATTATTATATCATATCACATGTTATTTTCACACTAAACCGCAAGAGAGCGCTCTAGGCCTGTGTTGATAATGTGTGTGGAGTTAGCGGAATTGTTTAAAAGCGACACCGGGGATGAAGATTTCATTCGAGTTAGTGATTTGGAGTGACACGGATGGTTTGGTAAACTTGTTAGCATGTTATTTATGCTATAGTTATCTGAATAACTCTTAATATGTTATGTTAACATACCAGGCACGTTCTCACTAGAGCCATTACTGATGCAATAACATCATTGTTAATGATCATTGTTAACAATAACATCAATAACTGATGCATCAGTTATTGCATCAGTTATTACTGATGCAATAACTGATATTGCGTTGACACAACGGTTCATGTGTCATGTAACGTTAGCAAACTGCACAATTATTCAGCCTGTTGTTGCCTCTATTCTATTTTATTGCCTTTCAAGATGACATGTCTGTTCTTGGTGTTGGATTTTATCAAATAAATTTCCCCCAAAAATGCGACTTATACTCCGGTGCGACTTATATATGTATTTTACTTCTTTATTATGCATTTTATGGCTGGTGCGACTTATAGTCCAGAGCGACTTATACTCCGGAAAATACTGTACTTTAGTTCTTCCATAATAAAGACCTTGTGTTTTTCTGCTTGCTTTTTTCCAGTTTTTAGGGCTGCAGCTAATGATTGGTTTAGTAATAAAGTACTCTATTGATTTCTCCAACGATTGAGTAATCTGACTAAAAAAGGCAAAAAGGTAGTGAAAGTGATTTTGAAATTGGAAAGTCCTCATGAAATCAGTAACTACAAGCCAATAGGTCTCGTCCTGGTCTTGTCAAAAGTGCTGGAGAAGATTATATTAGAACAGTTGTTATCGTAGAAAATAATCTTTTAATCCTCAGTTTGGCTTCAGATACAATCATTTGACATAAGCCGCTATACGTCAGCTGCTTGAACAGGTTGAACAGTCACTTGACAGGAGACAGATCTTTAGTGCAGTCTTCCTTGGCCTAAAAAGGTCCTTTGATATGATGAATCTCAATTTACTGATCTCAAAAGCCCTCATCTAATTTTTCTGAATGATCATTGTCTTGGTTTCAGTCATATTTGAAAGATTATGAACAATGTGTTATTATTAATAGTATATTTCTCTTTTGAAGAATTCAAACAGGAATTCCACAAAGAACTATCTTAGGTCCTGTTCTTTTTAGTTTGTATGTTTATAGTCTTCTTGAAATTTGTCCTGAAGTTAACATGCAAATGTATACTGATGACATCATTGCTTACACATCGGACAAAAGCAGTATCATAGTCAGAGAAACCCTTAACAGCTTGCAGAGACCATCATCATGGCTAAATGATTTTTGGTTAACTCTTGATACAAAGAAAATAAAGTGCATTTGCTTTTCAATAAAGAAAAAATCATTACAGTCCTTGCATATTCAGAACAATGGAGATCCTATTGAACAAGTATCACAAGAAAAATATTTAGAAATAATTTTGGGTGCTCAGTTAAACTTTAGGAGCCATGTTGATAAAATCAGCAAAACGGATAGATCAAATATGAAATGTTTCAAAATTACTAGAAATTGTCCAACACTTCACTATACAGAGATGTTCTTTAATTCAATGATCCTCTCACATCAGTCCTACGGAGCTGCTGTCTGGTCATACACTAGTCAAACTACACTCAAGTCAGTAGAAAGTCTCTATAATAGAGCCTAAAAGTTTTATATCAAAAACCAATCAGATTCCATTACTTTCATATTTTTGTATATTTTGGCATTCTTTTGTGTTTTAACCTTTTAAAATGTATTTTTAAATGTCTAAATAGACTTGCACCTAAACCATTAACCAATTGCATACAGAAATTGCAGGGCAGCAGTAAATCTACCAAAGTGGCATTAAAATAGCAGTTGTGTTCAAAGTGCTCTGTCTGAGAGGAGCTGCAGTTTGGAACTCACTTCCTGTCAATTTAAAGTCTGTAATCAGTTTTAGTGTGTTTAAAAAAACAAACAAAACTCTGGTTGTGTCAAAATTAGAACTGTAACCATATCTGTACCCATGTTTTTATGTTTTGTTTTTTATATGCATGATTGTGTATATTTTGTCAACATCATGTTGCATTATTTTAAGTGGTTATTTCACTTTCTACTAGTTTTAGATGTACTGTTTAAAAGCCCATCTAGGGACGAGTGCTGCAAATTAGCTTTTGCTATAAGAGCTATGATGCAAACTAGGGACCGCTGTTCTGTTCAGTTTGTCTATGTGTGTCTGCCCCCATCAAATAAGCTTAAATAAAAATTCCTCTAACTAGAACCTTCCTGCTCACATGAAAGGGTTTTATTTAGCATTATGTAAACCCTGTAATGCTCTGTTTATTAAGCCAACAAACATGATCCTCATGCTTACCTTGTTTTGTTTACACTGCTTATTTAGTCCATATCTCCTGGTGACAAAACAAAGAAATACACTTAGTCAATGTTTACAATGTCAAACTGATGTTAAAACAAAACCTCACAAGAACAAGTACAAATCAACACTGAGGTCAAACTATTCACATCTATGTTTGAGTCCATGCTTACACATGGACAACTTCTCACACACTTCTCCACAACTGTTATCAAAATCATGCAGAGGAGGATGCTCACACAGTTCCAGTACTCACAGCATAGCTTCACATATTCTACGTTCAGAGATGGATGGATGAAGGAAGAATTTGACCAGAAAAAGAGAATGTGCATATTTGAGATGGTTAAAAAAACTGCACAGTAATGTGTACAATAAAATAATTAGACAACGTGCTATGTTAGATCATGGTCGAAGTGTCGGGAATGTTGCATTTTTAATTCCACCACATGACCAATTACAACAATAGAACCCAGTTTTTTAAGGTTTTATTGGCTGTAATGGCCTTTATTTGATATTGAATCGACAGGTAAATCATTATTATTAATCTTACTTTTTATTGTTTTCAACACTTTAAGAACTCACTGTGTGAACCTTTATATCTGTTGCTGCTGTTACAACTGAATTGCAGGACAACAATTTATCTATTTCTGTTATCAGATTTTCTACAGCAGTGGTCCCAACCCCTGGGCCGCGGACCGGTACCAGTTCGTGGACCAATTGGTACCGGGTTGCGCAAGAAATAATTAAATATTTTCGTTTTATGTAATATTTGAGTCTGGAGGATCTTTTATTTTGAAAATCCTTTAACTGGATTATTTCCACTTACGTCTTGCGCACCAACATTGAGCCACAAGCAGCAAGATAAGTAAGAAACAGATCAGATGTCTTTGGAAAGTTTCTTTGTGAAGGGAAAAGGCCCAGAGAAGAGACAGGAGAATGGATTTATCCCGGTAGGTGATTCATACATTCCAAGCTGCTTTGCATGATATGGTGACCTTCTCCTTTAATGAGGCAATGAAGCTTCAAACTGCTTTGCCACATAGAGACCAAACACCCTGTGCATAAGCAACACTTCGGCTGTCATTGTCTCTCATCACTCCCAGATGGGAGAAACAAATTCAGGGCTCCCATTAGTCGTTATCGTGAGTTACAATTTTCAGGAAAGTAAAATGTTCGTTTTTGTGGCGCAACTGTGTCTTATTTTGAAGGGATATGTAAACGTTACCATAGCGACCAGAGTTAGAGAGCGTTAGGGCAGTGGTCGAGACGAAATGAGAGGAGTGGAGCTTGTGAGTTTTAGGTCTGGTTCACACGGCATGATTTAAGGATTGTCTTTAGATTTTCCAAACCTCTGTGACCACAGAGTCAATAAAAGTCCAACAGGTTCGATTGGTTCGTGTGTCCAGCCACACGGCAGGAGCAACACACCACACAGAACCGATTCCACTCACGACCATCCCGATTCCAGAAGAAAATCCAGTAAAAAACCCAACATACCGTAAGTGAATTTATAATAATCAAACACGATGACGATGTAGAAACAGTACTGATAGTTTGTGGACTCATTTTAAGCGATAAAAGACAAAACAAAAAGAAAAGGCGTTTGATAAAAGACGGCGGGAGCAGCCGCTCTATTTGCTGCACTATGATTTGGAGGTGAGCTACGTTTTTCCGTAGTTAACATTTTTAACTGAATAAACATAAACATATTAAACATATATAATAATGACCTTTACATATAGTAATAAACATTTCCTCATATCACCTCCTATTTCCACCAGACTCTCAGTTGCCATGTCAACTGTTTGGAATTCCCCTCCGTTCTTAAGTCACCGTGCTTTTCTGATTGGCTACCTGTCACATTCAACAGGCTGCGTTCTCGCTCCCAGTCAGGAAAAACTCCACAGGCTGCAATAATCGGGCCAAGACACCACCACGTAACACACCACACACTGCAGGACATTTTAAGAAAACGGTCTCTCTCCCCTCCTCCCCCTGTCTTCTCCCAGTACCAACTAGAAACAACCAATCAGAGGCAGGGGGCGGGTCTTTGTGCTGTGAAACACCCCTTTGTGTGGGCTGCTCACACAAAGGAGTGACCCTCTGCCCCTCTCTCTGCTGCCGCTAATACAGCCTGTCATCAATGCTCAAGCTAATTAGAATAGCCAACAATGACAGCGGTTGAACAGTTTTTCTGGAACATGGTAAGTGGTTTCTCTGCCATTAACACATTTAGCAGAGTACATGAGATTGATTAACAGCGCTAAGACTCTCCTTCTGGCTCTGAGTGGTTGTTTTTGGTCAAGACGACTCGGGAGCGGTGTATTTCTATGAGTGTCAGTAGAAATGCACTACTGACACTCATCAGATGGCAATAGTAGCTGGAGGAGATCAATTTATTCACAGATTAAAGTTTTTTTTTTATGTATATAGGTTACATACCTTCGATCATGGTTTTCTTTTTTTTTATATATATATTTTTAACCCTTTTGGAAATTTTGTGCAACAGTCTGCAGTAAAAGAACAGAGTAAAGAAGATGGAGTGGGAAACCATCTGTTCTCTGTACTTGTTTTGCCCACTAATACTGAAGATTTTTTTTTCTTTTTGGAATGAGAACACGCATGCCTTGTATCTTCTGTTTTTAGCAATTTGTGTTATTGTTGTTCCTGTGCAGCACTTTGGTGCAGTTTTACACCTGTTTTTAAAGTGCTATATAAATAAATTTGACATTGACAATGTATTTCAATGCTATACAGTAGTACAGCTTTGATATTTATGTGACAATTTCTGGACAGCAAAGACTAACTAATACATTCATGTTCTACCTATAAAACGTGGGCTGCATGTTTAGTGTTTTAATAGAATGATATGACTCAAGAGCACTTTGCACTGTGTGGCCTAGCACAACTACCTGGAGGGAAATATTACCTGCCATACTCCAGCAGAGTAAAATGGATCCTAGACTCCTCATCCAGGAGAAGTTCGGCATCTTTCTGTCTTCTGTACTTTCTCTCAGGTTTGTACACTTCCTGAAAAACACCAGAGCTCATTCACAGGCCATCAGTCTGTTACCTACAACCAAATAATCTGCTCATAGTTTTAAACTATGAGAGACACCAAGCATTTCATTTAGTGTCAATCATATTGCAGCTGCTCACCAATACATCCAGAACAGCCTTCACAGCTTTGTCTTTCCTCTGGAGAAGTTCTTTATCCTAGACCAGAGTTTTACAATACAAGAACTAAATAAAAAAGTACATATATAAAATGCAAAGTAAAATTAGGATATTTTTCAACAGTCTATTTTTCTAGGGTACAATAGATACTCAATCTCAACTTTAATAGTGAAAAATTCAAAATTACAAATTCTAAATTAGACTGGAATATCAAATTATACATACTAATTTTTTAAAGGGTTATTTAAATTTATCAAAACACTACACAGTTATTGAAATAGCTCTATTTTAATTTTCAAATGAGTTGATATTCAGTCAGAAAGTAAAAAAGAAATAGTGATATGTAAAATGCTAACTAGAAGGCGTAACTTACCAAATTACAATTCTAGAATTATCCCACTGAGGGTGTAACAACATTGATGTTACTCAATGTTGAGATTTTTTCTGTTTTCAAATATTCATTCCTGCTTTTTTTGTAGGAAAATAGCTTTTCTGGACGGCTACTACTTCTTGTTTTGGATTCTGTGTGGTTGGACTGATTTTTGGCAATATTTTTTGCATCTTTGCAATTTTGTTATGATGCGTAACCATAGCAGCCGGGTGGTTTACAACAGGGAGCAGCTGATCAACATCAGAAAAGCTGAAATAATCCCACAGCTGAAGCCAGAAATCCAGAAGAGTTGAAAAGGAAGCATTGTGGATGCAGAGATGGAGCAAAAAGGAGAGAGAGAAGGAGGAAGTTCAAACCATCTCTACAATCTCACGTCATTATGGGCATCAGCAGATTGTTGGCTAACCAGATGAATGAACTTCAAACCCTGACAAGGACTCAGCAAGGTAATGAATGCAGCATAATGTGTGTTACTGAGACATGGCTGCAGGATTGTAACCCCAACTCAAACATGTCTCTGCCAGGCTTCCTGACTTTTCGAGCAGACAGAGATTTAAAAAGCAGAAGGAAAAGAAAAGGAGATGAATTAACAGTTTTGTGAACAACGGATGGTGTCACCCAGGACATGTTTCTGTGAAGTGTCGTCTCCGCAGTCCAGACATTAAACTCTTGGCAGTAAGTTTCCATCCATACCAAGAGAGTTCACCAGTGTTATTTTGGCAGCTGTTTACTTTCTACCCTTAGCTGTTGCCAATAATGCATGCAATATCATCAGTTCTGTTGTTGCCAAGATACAGACACCCCAATGCATCTGTGGCAATATCTGGTGATTTTAATCATGCCTCACTCTCTTCAACACTACCAACATTTCACCAGTTTGTCAGTTGCTCCACTCATGAAGCAAGATTTTGGATTCGCTTTATGCTAATGTCAAGTAGGCAAATGTCTCCAAACAAGGACCTCCTCTGGGGAAATCAGATCATAATATTGTTTTTCTCTGCTCTAAATACAAACCTCTCATGAAGAGGCTACCTTTTAGAAAGATGGCTGTTAGGAAATGGTCACAGGAAGGAGAAGAGGCCCTCCAGGCTTGTTTTGAAGAAACTGATTGGGGTACTCTCTGCCAATTAGTTTGGCAGGTAACACCTGAGGTAACATCAGTGCCATGACTGAGTGTGTGGCTGACTATGTAGACTTCTGTTTGAACAGCAGCATCCCCACCAGTGAGATGCTTCCCAAATAACAAACCCTGGATCAAATGTGACCTAAAAGAAATGTTAACCCCTTAACCCTCGCCCCCAAAATCTCCCAAAATGGCTGAAAAGGTATACCCAAATTAAATCAGCTGCTGTTCTTGAACAATTTGGAGTACATATGCAAAAGCTTGGTCTCTGTATGAAGATGACAAGATAAATTTTCTATTTTTTCAGTCAAAAATACTTTAACTGTAAGTAGTTTGTAGCTATTACGTTTGTAACACAAAAAAAATTGAAAGATTTTGCTTCAACTAGATTTTTCATTTTTATTTCTTGTAAATGAACATTGAGTGTTGAATGTATGGACTGGAGAATACAATAAATCTGTAGAATAAAGTATTCTGCTCATAGATTTCAAGATTGATCAAAATAGCACAAAAAAGAAATGTCATTTTGGACATGTTTATTTTTGAGGATGTACAGGTGTTGTCCAAGTGTGCCATTTGTCAGGCTGAGCCTGATTTGCTCTGTGAGAAACTCTATAAGACAATAACCTGGATCTATAACTATCTGACAAACAGACCACAGTTTGCGAGACTGAAGGTCTGTCTGTCTAACCAGGTGGTCAGCGGCACAGGAGCACCACAGGGGACTGTACTCTCAACATTACTAATCTCTCGCTACACTGCAGACTTCCAGCACGAGTCTGACTACTTGTCCGGTGAATCAGATATGGACAAGAAATGAGTACAGAGATCTGGTGGACCGCTTTCACCAGTGAAAGCGGTGAAAGCGGTCCACCGCTTTCACCTCTTAATTTTTTTAAAACACCAAATAATATTTAATACTAAATAAAGTATTAGTATTTATTAGTATTTATGTAAATGTTTTCACGTAATATATGTAAAGTTTCACTTTTTGTGGTGGTTATTGCTTTAGGTTGTTTACTATTATGGGTGCCCACATTTAGTAAACACTTTATGTTTATTTGGATCACTAACTATTTTGTTTTGCTGAGTTTAAAGGACTGGCTTTGGGAGAGGACTGGTTGTAAGGCAAACCAGGAAGTGGGACAATCCAGCAGGCTGCTGGAAGAAGGGGATTTCATGAAGAATCTGCCTCTCTCAACTTACGGCACAACTGCTAAAACATTTTTGGTGTTAGGTTGTTTTGTTGTTACAGTTGTGTTGTAGTCAAATGTGTTGGTTTGAATTAGTTGTGTATGTTTATGCATTGTTTGTCTTTGTCTCCTTTCTCACCCCCCCCCTGCTTGTGTAGGCTAGTCTTTGTGCATAAATTCCCGTTTGTTCATTGTGTGAGATCAGTTTTGGTTTGTTATCCTGAGTTAGGTATGCCTTAGTTGATGATTTATTTTGGGCCCATTGTGATATTATTGAGATTTGTTGTTGAAAGCCTTTTGCTAAGAATCTTTGGAAAAATAGAGAATATTTTTTAATATGCCTTTGTCCTTGTGCCTTACTGGTTGGACCGTAACACAGTCTCTTTCCAAATTGTACTAAATCAAGCTTTTCTCTAAATAAAATTCTACACACAAATACCCCGGTGTGACAATGTAGAAAAAAAGTTTGAGATGATCGCAAATTAAAAATGGAAAACCAAGCAATCGTATTTAAATATTCAGCACCGTGGCCATGAAGCTCAAAATTAAACTTTTCAGATGCAATGTAGACAATGGCATAAGTTTGTTATTATTCTTACTAAGAGGACCAGTTATATAGAATATCAGCACTTTTTGGATTAATGGCAAAGAAACTCCACACAGGTAGAAAATATTGCTACTGACAAATGAGAGTTTGTAACCCTAACCCACCATGACAATCTGCAATTGCTCAATCTAAGAATTCTGCATCTGTTCTAAACATGTGCTTATACCTCAGGGAAGGCATGGCTCTTCTGGAACTGAGAAATGGAATAGGCTCTCACATAATCTCCCATCTCTTCTCTCGTCTCTATGGCTCGCTTCACCAACCACTGAAACAACAACAAATGTCTCATGCAATACAAGAACAAACCAAGTGCTATGGAGAGTGGAGAGTGTCAAATTACAAGTAATAATGAACCTAGGTTATGAACTAATTAATGAGTCATTAACTTTTTAAAACAGGAAATAACACGTGAAGTAATTTATGAAAGACATAGTTAAGAACCCTCATAATGGACAATATCTTTGGATTTGGTGTTCCCTCACACGAACGAGGATCAGCCTGGCTCCAGGGCTTTTCCTTGCAGTATAGAAGCAGGGGCACTTCTATACTGCACCGGGTGCATCCTGAAAATACTCACTTTGCTTCACTTTTGAAGGAAGCAAAGGGGACTCTGAGACTCTGACGCCTCAGAGTCTTCTGGCCAGGATGAACAGCTTCCTGTCGCTGCTGGAGATCACATTCAGGAGAGATCCCAACAACTTCAGGCCGAGGATCAACAAGCTCAACTCCATCAAGGACACGGAGCAGAAGAAGAGCGGGAACTATTTCCCCATGGAGCCCGGCTGGGCTCAGCCTGAAGAGGAGACATGGGTCCCCCCCTCCCATGGACCCACCACCTGTGAGAGGGGCCAAAGGGCTCGGGTGCAGTGTAGGATGGGTGGTGGCCGAGGGAGGGGGTCCTGGCGATCTGGTCCTCTGTTGCAAAAGCTGGCTCTTGGGAAGAGTAATGTCACATCACTGGTGGGGAAGGAGCCTGAGCTGGTGTGCGAGTTTGAGAAGTTCCAGTTGGAAATAGTCACTCTCACCTCAATGCATAACTCTGGTTCTGGAACCAGTCTCCATGAGAGGGGCTGGACATGCTTCCACTCTGGAGTTGCCCATGGTGAGAGGCGCCGGACAGGAGAGGCCATACTTATTGCCCCTCTTCTCGGCGCCTGTACATTGAGGTTTACCCCGGTGAATGAGAGGGTAGCCTCCCTCCTCTTTAGGGTGGGGGGATGGGTCCTGACTGTTTGTGTTTACGCACCAAATGGCAGTTCAGATTACCCACCCTTTTTGGAGTCCTTGAAGGGGGTACTGGAGAGTGCCTCTCCTGGGGACTCCCTTGTTCTGCTGGGGGACTTCAACGCTCATGTGGGCAATGACAGTGAGACCTGGAGGGGCGTGGTTGGGAGGAAGGCCCTCCCACCCCCCGATCTGAACTCGAGTGATGTTCTGTTGTTGAACTTCTGTGCTCATCATGGATTGTCCATAACAAACACCATGTTCAGGCATAAGGGTGTCTATACGTGCACTTGGCACCAGGACATGCTAAGCCGCAGCTCGATGATAGACTTAGTCTTGGACACTCGGGTGAAGAGATGTGCGGAGCTATCCACTGACCACTACCCGGTCTGGTGGTGAGTTGGCTTCAATGGTGGGGGAGGATGCTGGTCAGACCTGGCAGGCCCAAAAGTGTTGAGAGGAGCCAGTTGAGGTGGCTCAGACATCTGGTTAGGATGCCTCCTGGACGCCTCCGTGGTGAGGTGTTCCGGGCACGTCCCACCGGGAGGAGGCCCTAGGGAACACCCAAGACACGCTGGATGGACTATGTCTCTCGGCTGGTCTGGGAACGCCTTGGGATTTCGCCTGAGGAGCTGGAACGAGTGGCTGGGGAGAGGGAAGTCTGGACCTCCCTTCTTAGGCTGCTACCCCCACAACCCAAAGCGAAAGAAGATAGATGGATGGATTAATTATATATGCCTCAATTAAATGTTTTAATGACATTTTAAATATTAGCTATAATTATTTTATGATTGAATTAATTATTTTATGTTTTTGTGTTGAAACGCATCATGAATTAGTTTAAACTGCCAACTTCATCCATCAAATTTAGTGGATAGTCCCGCTGAATTTTATGGATGAAGTAAACAGACATTTGATTGGCTGCTTCAAACAAAAAGTCAAGACAACTTCTTCTGAATTTGCTACCACTCAAGGTCAATATCTTCACTGAAAAGTGCAGAAATAACATAATTAAATTGTTGCAATTTATTTACCACAAACTCTGGGTGGTTTGATCTGAAATATTTCTAATAAGTTTAAGTTGGTGTCAGTTAGTGGGCGGGGCTGACATTGATGCTGTCTGAAGTCTGTGGCAGCTTCCTCCACACAGTGTGATATTATTGTGAACATTTCTCTGGTTTATGTTAATAAAATTAAGAAATCATCAAGTGATTATGTACGCAACTGGAAACCTGACTTCTTGTAAGAAGTCATTCTTGCTGTTGATTGCAGAACAGCAATCAACAGCAAGAATGGAAACAGTCCATTTCTAGGAACATTCAATATGTGTCCAAAGAAAGCCAGGGCAATGCACCTGCAACCAAAACGTGACTTAAAAAAAAAAGAAGAAGAAAATTAAAAAAAACACTACGAAACTTGAAGTTACCTGAACTGTCACCGCTTAGTCTAAGTGTTGGTAAGTTAATGTAAAGAGAAGTTAATGAATCATGGCAGATATGAATGTATGAATCTCATCCAGTGGACCACTGACGTACCAGACTTCTTTTGAATTAAATTAAGTGCAACCTGAACATGCCCTCATACCGTCTGTCATGAGAAACTTATGTGGCTTGGAACACAGTCCAGTTTATGTAGTTTTAATGTTTTCTAATAAGCAAAGTACTCATATTAAGTGAGTGATGACTGAATCATAGTTTTGCTGTTTTAAAATGCGTAATGGAAGTATGCATCTTACTTGTATCACTGGGAAAATGTGAATAAAATCCAAGCCTTGGATCTGATGGGGTTCCAGGCGATGAGGACACTTCATCTTTGGTAAAACAGAAACTATTTTCTCTGTCAGGGCTCTAAAGAAACAGACAAAAAATAGAACACTCATCAACAATAACCAAAATTTCTCCTGTTAGCATTATGTTACACAATTATACCTTCTGAAATTGTAAAGAAAGAGAAAAGTGAAAAGAAGGGACTTGACATTTAAAACTGCCAACAGAGAATTGTGTCAGAGAATCTGACACAAAATAAAAGCTATTAGATAAACAACCAAAAACAAATATTGCAATATCTGTCACTGTGAAAAGATGGCAATTATGTAGAAAGAAAATAAATCTGAAAATATAAATATCAGTTAAAAGCAGTCTCATCAGGCAAAATTACAAAAATGTGGGGCAACCGGTAATGTAGCGTTTTGAATCCAGAAATGCTACCCTGGGCCTCACACTACAATGTAAACTAAATCATTTCAGAAGGGCCCTTTATTTATCCAGAGGAAAAAGGGCAGGTGCCACCAGGCAGTGCATGTCCCTTGAGTTGAATATTAATGCTTTTGTTAAATATCTCCCTAAGTCTGGCATGTTTCCAGGACAGGCTAGAAGCCACTTATGATCTTGGTGTGTCACCAAAACAAAAACACAGACAGGAAACAGGCTGTAGTAAACACTATAAGTGTGACTGACAAAGTGACTGACAAAGTGTGTTCATGTCAAAGATTGACATGAACATAAATATATAAAACAAAGAAATAATTCTTACAAACTGAAGCTCTTTATCTTCATAGCACACTGAAATCAGAAGTACAGTAGTCCTTCAATGTCCTACAGTTGATGTCAAAGTGCTGTTCATCAAATCTCTCACAATGATCACAAACATTACTGCCAGACATATAACTGTCCTCATCAAAAGCAGCAGCAGTAATTTGTTGTATGTATAGGATTCTGACCCATGATGTTTAAAGACAGTGTCAAATATATACTGAACAAAAATATAAACGCTCCATATCAAATAAGAGTTTTATGAACATTTGGGTTACGCAATAGATGGAGAAACTCAAACTATATTTTCAGTAGTTACTGATCTTCATATTGCCATTGATAACATTGTGGTATGGCCATTTGAGGCAGATTGAAAGTCCTTTGAACATGACAGGGGTCAGGTTAAGGAGTTTGATTTTGACCAAGTTGGCTTCTCGTAGGCGGTTACGGAAGTCTGAGGTGTGATGTGTCTGTTGTGCAGACCACTAGTCTCATCAGTTTTGTGTGTTGCTGGTCTTAGCCAATTCCACAGATGGACGAACTGGACGTGACGTTCTTGTGCTGGAGTGGTCACACGTGGCCGATGAGGATGAGGATGATTTGCAGTAATGCCAGTCTGTTGGAAACAAACTTTAAATGGCCTATTGTCCAATAATGGACATTGAGCCGTGCAACTACTGCTCTGATGGACGTCCCCGCATCCAACATGCCAATGGCATGCTCCCACATAACTTGCAACATCTGAGGCAATATGACTTGTGACAAAATTTGACATTTAGGGTGGCCTTTTATTGTCCCCAGTCCATGGATTGTCCAGTTGTTGCTCATTTTGTCTGCTCACCCAGTAGACATGCCCCACTCAAGCACTAGGTAAAATAAACAACTTACTGAGTAATGCTCGCTGACAGGAAGGTGGATTAAAAACTATACACAAATCAAGAGAAATATTACTTTTGTACAATAAAATGTCAGCAAATGCTCATTTACAGTTGTTAACTCCACATGGCAACAATATCTGGGGCGTTTATATTTTTGTTCAGTATACAAGCGTACTTGTATACTCTGTCCTGACAGAGGTCAGGAGGTCACATTGTAGTGACCTCCTGACAGAGGTCACTACAATGTCCCTTCAATAAATGCAATTCTGCAGCATGCAAGAACGGTGTCCTGCATGTTTCAAAAAAGTCCTGCCTGAGACACTCACATTTGCAAGTTTAGCAGAAATGGCTCAGAAGATTTCATGAACACTGCCATCATGGCACTTATGCTTACACACTTACATTTTCTGTCCAATAGTGGAATTTTCTTGGAAGAGTAGATCGACATCTATGTCAAAGTTACATGTGGTTATGCACCAGGTCATTCCACCAACAACCTGTGGAAAAGTAAAGGAAGAACAAGCTCAGAGTGATGGAATAATAAAGACTTCTGCAAGACACAGAGTGATGGGAAGGATTCATTACAATTAGATTTTATTTCATAACTAAAACAGCTTCTTCTCTTAGTGGACAATTATGTAGCCACAATACAATCACCAACAGTATAGTCAGACCAAGTAAAGTAGTGAAAGTCTATTTGAAATTTCTTTCAATCCAAGGAGCAGACCGATTACCATAAAACTGGAGCAGGTGTCCTGAAATTATCTTCTGGAGTAAACAATGGTTACCTACACAGAAACGTGTGCAGTCCTTAACACTCTGCGTTACAATGGACGCAGCACACTTTTTGTGTAGAAGCAACCACAGCCTCCCAGACACTATCCAGAAATGTTTACCGTTTTCCTTCACCTAAATCTCCTGTGTAAGAAGGGCTCACAAGTTCTCAATGGGGTTTAGGTCTTGTGAGGAAGGGGGACACTTTGCTATTATTTCATCTTTAAAGGCTTTACTAGTTAGCAACGTAGTGGAGTACTTTGATGCATGCGATGGAGCATTGTCCTGCATAAAAATCATGATCTTCATGGAAGACGCAGGCTTTTTCCTGCACCAAAGCTTGAAGAAAGTGTCTTCTAAAACCTGGCAGTAGATTAAGGTCCAACTTGTTCACCTCCACCCTGCTGGCGTCTGATGTGAAGTGGAGCCCTGTGCCTATTGCTGATCTAGCCACAGGCCCAGTAACCTGGTCCATTAAGAGTCACTCTTGTTAGTCCATAAAGCTTTTGAAAAATATGTCTTCAGAAATGTCTTGGCCCAGTCCTGATGTTTCAACTTGTATGTCTTGTTCAGCGTTGCTCGGGTTTCAGCCTTCCTTACCTTGGCCATGTCTCTGAGCTCTGAACATCTTGTACTTCTGGGAACTCCAGGTAGGTTGCAGTTCTGACAGAACTAAAAGACATTTGATTCTTCCCAAATCTTTGGGAATTAATTTACATCTTTTTTTCTCAACACATTTCTTGCGACCCTGTTGACTAGTATTTGCAGCAAAACATTTGATGGTTCTGTGATCACAGCCCAATATTTTAGCAATTTCAAGAATGCTGCATTCCTCTGAAATACCTTTTAGAATTTTGGACTTTTCAGAGTCTCTTAAATCTCTTTTTTGACACATTTTGAATGAGGAAAAGAAGCTGCCTAATAATTATGCATAACTTGATATAGGGTTTTGATCTCCATATGCCTCACCCTCCCTCATTAAACAAATACATATAAGCTGATATGTTTATATTAAATAAGCATTTGAGTATATTCAGCTTGGAGTTGGAAAATATGAATAAAAATGATGCTATGATCAAAACTTAAAACTTCTCTAATAGTTGTACACATAATGTAGTTTACTGGTGTACAGAAAAACCTTTGCAAAAATAATTTTAAAAAAAGGGCCAGAGGTTAGGGCTAGGGTTAGGGTCAGGCCAGGCTTAAAATACACTGGGGGTAAACCCTGGGAGAACACTGCTCAAAAAAACCGCAAGAAGACATAACCAACAAAAATCAGACAGTATCAGGCAACATTTATGCTAAACTAATGTAATAATTATTACATAGTGAATAAAAGTTAGAAAAGAAACATACCAAGTTGACGTTTTATATATATTTTGTAGCATTGTCTGTGGATTCCCAAAGCAGTCCCCACCCAGAAACTAATTCTGTTTGTGGGGGACATACCATGAAAAGATTTGGGAACCCCTTTTCTGGATTATAGAGCTTTGGAACGTGACATCACTGCTCTCCAGACGTAGAGATATAGTCGCCATCTTCAGGGATCATAAACATAACCGACAAAACAACTGTCTCACAGATATTTTGAATCTAAGTTACTTAAAATTGTTTAGCAATGGTTCGAACTTGATGCATTATTGGATGTAATGTCTGATCACACGACCGAAACGGTAAAAAGATGGAAAACGGACTTTCGTTTCACTGTTTTCCTGCCTGTAAACAACAATAAGGGTCTAAACTATCGGAGCTAATGAAAAGGAGACAAATGTCCTGGGTATCAGCAGTGAGACGTCCTGATGTTACGTTCTCCAACATCACAAGTTATCTACTAGTTTGCTCCAGACATGTCCATTCTGGTGAGTGTCTAAATTCGCTTTGTTGGTGTTGTGTCATAATGTTTTGCTATGATTTTGTCCTTCTGTACTCATGTTCAGTTATGTTGAGTTCATTTAAGTGGGTCAACCTTGTTTAGGTCGGGCTTATATTTTTTATGTAGCATAGTCCGAGTTTTGTCAGTGGACATCGAGGTTATTCCATTATTGTGAAGTAAACTATTTTACTAGTGTTATCAAATTAACAATATTAATACTGATGTGTGTTCTGATATGTCCTCTTCAAGGCAAACCGACATATGAAATGGATTAGCTCAATCCAGACTCCAACAGTGAATATGGGTCACTGCAGGGTAAACACCACAACATCGTACCGAAGTGCGTCAATTAAAGAGGCGATACAGCAAGACCCCACTTGTTGATTTATCAACAAGTGGGGGAGCAAGTTACAGAGAATAGCGGAAGCTATAGAAGAGGAGCAAGTTAGAGAGGCTGAGGAGGAAAGCCCAGGAGAAGAGCTCAGCAAGGCTGCACACTCTGAAAAGGAACATGAACCATTTGTGTTCAAATATGTGAACAGTTGGAAGTGGCTGTTTTCTCTCATTTCATAATTTAATGTAGTAAACATTCATGAAACGTTTGATTCGAGCATTTCAAGTTGCATGTAAACAGGTGATGAAATGAATCACATTTTAAGTAAAAATGTGATATTTAAAATATTTCAGGTAAATATACATGTAATGAAAGATTATATTTTTAAATAAACATTTTATGTGATTAAAGCAAACAATTATATAATCAGACATTTTGCAATAAACATTTAGTGTAACAATTAAACCAAATGAAAGAGCCCACCTTTAAACATTTAATGTATAATTAAACAGTTCAGAGTAAACAATAAAGGTAAATGTTATGAAATAGATCACACTTTAAGTAAATATTTGTGGTATTTAACATATTTCAGGTAAGAAGTGAACATGTAATGAAATAGAGGTAATACATTTTATGAACATTTTATATATATATTTTTAAATATAAAATTAGTTAAAAAAAATAAAAAGGGGTCAAAATGTAATAAAGATGTGTGCTTCATCTATACAGTGTAGTAGAACAATTTCACTCTGATGTTCAGTTAATGGGGCCACGATTTGGAAGCTACAGAAGAAATCATTTTATTTAATATTAAAATTATTTAAAATATTGAATATGACTAAAATTTTTAATAGAGGATAGTGTGCCTCATGTAATAGCATGAATTACCACGTTTTTGTATCAGTTGGTCACAAGGTGAGGCATTTATTTATAGGAGTGTTTGGTTTGGAAATTGAAGGTCCCTATGTGAACCTGAGCGTTTGAGGAGGGAGCGGTAGAGAACAGCTGGCCGGAATTAGCATTTATTAAACGGATCAACCTTGAGGTAAACGCCCCTGCGGTGCACAAATATCCAATATCCAACTTGAAAACAACTGAGGTCGGTAACACAATGAAAACACCGGAATAAAGTTTGTTTTGGTCTGTGGCCTTTAAAGATGGCGTCGAATGACTGCGTAAGACATAAACATCATACGCAGTGACGTTGGTTCCAAAGCTCTATTCTGCAATGATTCAATAATATCTAAAGCCAAATCTTTTTAGCTCCAAACCTAGAACACTTCAACCATGGACTAGATTATTGGTGGTCAGTGCTACATGAAGCTCATTTTTAAACAATGCAAATTAAAAACAATATTTTGCAACAAGTAAATTAACTTCATTGTTAGGTCTATGTAAGCTAAATGGGAGAATTATAGAATTATATTAGATAGATAGATAGATAGATAGATAGATAGATAGATAGATAGATAGATAGATAGATAGATAGATAGATAGATAGATAGTGTGTGTTGCCACCCCTGAAAAATCCTTGCCCCCCTCTTGTCACCCCTTAGATATTTTTCTAGATCCACCCCTGCTTGGGGGTGATTACATGAAGCACCTTATCAAATGGGGACAGGCCTTTGATGCGGGCCCGGAAATAACCCGCAGCCAGCAGCAGCTCCAGGATTTCTGCCAGCTTCACGGTTTGTTCCTCATCCTCTCTGCTCTCCACCTGAATAACACAAGTAGCTACAATTAGACAGCTGTGTGTTAATGGAGATTAGCCCCAGTTTTATCCTCATCCAGTTTTCATTCGGTCTGTTCTGTAGTTTAAGCTGAACTCGAAGGAGTTCGTCTGCCCGGACGGGTTCTTAACTCTACCTGGATCAGCTGGCCTTCCTGGTCGTACTCTGCTCCAACCTTCGATCCTGTTCTCACTCTGAGGAAGACAGACGCAGTCGCCGCCATGTTGAATGAAATGCGATGCTGAGTCACATGACTACGTCACATGATTGAAACAGTGGATGATCTTCTTCTTGTCCGGTTGATATGTAACGTTTTGGTGTATTACCGCCACCAACTGGAATGAGGTGATGATTAGGATACCAACCTGCCATTACTCAGACTATATAGTATCTATTAATGTAGTCTTTTTAAGGTACCTCAAACCAGTTCCCTTCGCTCAAGATTTTTGGCACAATGAAAACAGAACAATAAAATTCCGCTGTCTTCTGGAAAGAAATAGTCACATCTTGTACCTACCATGTTTCCCCAATTGTAATAGTTGCTTAATCCTGTATGACTAATCAACAAGACAAATTAAACTACGTCAAATAAATTGCTCCATTATACTTTTCAGGAAATGGAAGGTGAATAGACAAAAAAAAAAAAAAAAAGTAAATAGATGTTCCACCAGGAGGTTTTGTTGTTAAACTTGGTGTGGAGGGAAGGGTTGACACTTCAGGAACCCTGAACAATTCAGGCTCTCAGACGTCATGGTCTCATGACGCTTGTCTAGAACCTCCAGTTGCTGTGGTGTAATGGCTCTGTCATCACAGAGCCTGTTGAGCAGATCTCAGGCAGTAACTTCCAGTATTTAGCTTTTAATCAATAAAACTAAATATCTTAGGAAAAATATTAATGGAGATTAGCCCCAGCTTTATCCTTCCCTCATCCAGTTTTCATTCTGTCTGTCTGAGGTCAAAAACTTGATTCTCAGTAATTTATCTTCTCCAGTACCTACTATAAAACATCCAGATACGTTTTTTTTTATTTATTTTCAACCAACTTATAGAGACTGTTTTATATTGTTGCAATAAGATACAATTGTAAAAATACAACAATTAAACATGAAAGGCATTCAAGTCCATCTGAATGAATAGAATAGAACAAACTGAGTACAATAAAGAATAGGATATAATAGAAATATATTTTATTCACAGTGGGAAATGTATGTACCATCATCAAGTTACAGGTAAATAAAATGCATACTCACTAAAGGTAAAATAATATAAAAACTGAAAAATAAGAATAAGAAGGGTAAATTCACACCATTTAAAAATTTTGCAGTTATTAAAAATAGCATACTCATAGTAACAGACATGTAAGTTGAGTATGAAAAAAGTACAAAATGTGTGCATATAAACAGCACCATATGTACACAGGCAAATAAGACACCCAGAAATGTTTTTCCACCCCAGGCATCTGGTCCCAATCATCATCAGTTCTGATGATGTCAAATGCATAGCGAGTCCACAACGTCTTAAAATTGTAAGTCTTATTTTTTTCTTTGCCGTTTTTCTGTACTCTTTAAAATACAAGTGCTTTCTCTGTTTAACTGCTCTATTGTTCTTTTTTGTAGGTTTCTGTAAAGTGCAGTGAATGGGAATGTTCTGCTGATCCTCACTGTTCTTAGGATAGAGAAATGTCAGTTTGTCTGGAGTAATACTGGAATACTATGATATTGTATTAAAAGAACACTCTGTCCTTGGTCAAATATTTTTTCACATTTCCTTTAAAGTGTACCTGTTGTTTCATTGTGCTAATTTTCATAAGTGTGTTGTCTGTAAAATTTGAATATATTGACAATTTGTACAATTCTATGATAATATATTGGCAATGTACTCTTGAAAAATGTGAATATATTGAATATACAATATATTTTTTTTTTCAAAAGATTGATCATCAGGAAAACTAATGCCATTCTTGCTAACAGCTCTCACCTTTTAAATGCTGAGTCTCAGCATCTACCTTCTGGCTCAGACCTCATAGTATGAAAAGTAACAGGTACAAACACTCGTTTGTTCCTACAGCAATTTCTCTTTTTAATGCAGGACAAGGTAGGGGGGCTCGCATTGTTGGTGCTGTTCCATGTATCACTGACGTTTGTAGCAATTGTCAGTCGACGATGATATACACTGCTGTATATCAGTGTATATCACTGATATACAATGATATACACAAGCAAAGACACACATATCTGTGCCATGGTGTGATTTAAAACCAAACTGGTTATCTGAAGTTAGGAAAAATGTTCTGTCTTACTCAATATAATCCTCTCCAGAACCTTGGATAGTACACTGGCTAAAGCTATGGGCCGTTATTTATCTCTGTTATTTATTTTGTCAACTTTATCCTTTATAATAGGCACTAACATAACAGCTAAAAGTGAATCAGGTAAAATGCCATGGACTAAAAACCCAGTAAAACACGGAGCAAACAAAGGAAAGAGTTTTCTGCTTGAACATTTGAAGTGCTCTGCAGACACCTCATCCATACCACAGGCCTCATTGTTCTCTAGGATCATGACTGTGTTATAAGTTTCTTGAACCAAAACTTTCACGTCTTCATCATGAGTAATACTGCTTCTGCCACATTTGAGTAATTTCCTCTGGTCCATTTACACCATCAATATTAGTTGGCAGACCAGTTTTATAATTGTTCATATTCTTTATTTCCTTCCAGAAATCATGTGTGCAGTTGTTTTGCAGTTTTCTTGCAAGCAAATTACACTTCATTGTATCCTCATTTTTTTAAATAAAACGTAGGGTATATTTAAAATTTGCATTTGCCCGTTTCTTATACTCAAAAAGATGACCATGCTTGTCTCAGCCTTAAAGGCCTCAGCATGAAGCTCCTTCACCTGGTCATTCCATCCTGGCACAAAGTGCAGAGCAGAGAAATAAAGGACATTGGCAAGTAGCTAAAAACTGTACTACATTAGCAATTATGATAAACCAAATATTTAATTGGAGCATACTATGATCACAGTGCTACTGTTTAAAATCAATCTATCAATCCATCCATCCATCTATCGGAAGATAACTTGCCATATGGCGCCCCCCAGAGGGCAGCATCGCTTATTTTAACAGAGAAGGAAATGTGACTTGCACTGTTATTTCTAAGTTAGTCAATATATCTTAACATGTATGCCAAGTATTTGTTAAATACTTTGCTGTTCCCATAGCCCATTTCGTTTTCTGCAGTATCAGTGATCTTCCACTGCGCCCTTTAAATCTGATCACATAAGGAAGTTTTCTACAAACAGTTGAATGATTGCGACATAATTTCATCCGAGTCAAAGAAATGATTTCTACATCAGCCATCTGATGATGTGGCCTGTAGGTTCGAGAGTTTCCTTCGTGGAAAGAGACTTTAGAAAACCCAAGGAAGGAAAGTTTACAAAGAGACGGAAACATTTTTTGCGACACTCTTGCTCTTGTTACGATCAGGCGTTACGACAGCGGTTGTGTTTGGGGCAAATGTGAGATTGAGCTAAGTGTGGTCTTCAGCATGGCGAAAGTCTCCAAGAAAAAAAGTAATAAAAAGAAGTTAATGGAGAGCTGCGGTGTTCCTGACATCAGTGAGGGGGATCAACAGCTGCTGTATGAAGAAGAAGAAGAAGAAGAAGAAGAAGAAGAAGAAGAAGAAGAAGAAGAAGAAGAAGAAGAAGAACAAGGCGGTATGGAGAAAGCAGAGGAAGAAACCATGAGCAGCGAGGAGGACGAGGGAGTGGATGAACGAAAACGGCAAAAATTGCTGGAGGCGATCAGGTCTCTGGGTGGAAAGAGGAAGAAGGCGCTGGGGGAGAGGTCTGAGGCGGCCGGACAGATGTCCGAGTTCTCCGTGAACCCTGACGGTGGTCCCGGTAAGGTCCAGCTGTCGGATCTGATCGGGAGCTTAGAAAAGACCCCCGCTGTCCCAGCTAAAAGTAGAAAGCAGTTGAAGAATCTGCAGCACTCTAAGAAAACCATTGAATCTCCTCTGAGCAAACAAGAGACTGAGCGGATCCAGAGAGACATGGCTTTCCAGAAGGCAGCCTCAGAGGTGAGCCGCTGGGACGGAGTTATCACCCAGAACCAGAGGGCCGAACAGCTGCTGTTCCCTCTGAACCGGGACCCGGCCGGCCCCAAACCTGTAGAGAGACTGGTGGTGGGCTGGAAGTCTCGGACTCCACTGGAGCAGGAGATCTTTGCTCTGCTGTCTGCCAACAAGCAGCCCCTTACTGACCCCATTCTGACCCCTGCTGAGGAGGCGTCAGTAAAGGCCATGAGCCTGGAGGAGGCTAAGATCCGCCGTGCTGAGCTGCAAAAAGCCCGGGCTCTTCAGTCCTATTATGAGGCCAAGGCTAGGAGAGAGAGAAAAATCAAAAGCAAGAAGTATCACAAAGTGCAGAACAAGGCCAAGCGGAAGGAGTTCCTGAAGCACTTTGAAGAGATGGTAAAGATGGATCCAGCAGTTGCCCTGCAGGAGCTGAATAAGATGGAGCTGGCCAGGATGCAGGAGAGGATGTCATTAAAACACCAGAACAGCAGCAAGTGGGCCAAGTCAAAGGCCATCATGGCCAAATATGACCAAGAGGCTCGCAAAGCTATGCAGCAGCAGCTGGAGATGAACAAAGAGCTCACTGAAAGGCTGATTACTCCACTCAATGACATTGATGATGATGATGATGAGGAGGGGGGGGCAGCAGATGAGGCTGATATGCTTCCTGACTTTGTGAACGAGGCAGTGGATGGTCGAGATGCATCAAATCCGTGGATGAAAGGCAAGCTATCTGCAGAACCAGCACAGCAGCAGCTGAGTGACACGCTGGCTGAGGCAGCACAAGCAGTGTGTGAGGAAGAGGAGGAGTGTCTGGCTGGGGAAACAGAAGAGGAAGCCCTCCTCGGAGAGTTTAACAGTAGAAGGAAACTGCATCAAGCTCAGGAGTCTGACGCAGCAGGAGGTGTTTTACCAGAGGAGAGAGCTGCAGCGGTCGAGTCGGAGGCTTCTGACAGTGATGACAGCTGTCTGTTGGAGTCCCCAAGCATCTCCAGAGGAAGAGAAAATGTTCTGAAAGCGACAAAAGCAACTGACTGCTCTGAGCGGTCAGCTCCGCTGGAGGAGAGGCTGGTGAGAATCAGGACTGTGGAGGACTTGGAGCTTCTCCCTCATGAGTCATCAGATGAACCCAGTCGGCCTCCCACTTCAAAAGCCCCTCCCTCTGAAGAGAAACACATAGGTAAAAGGAAAAAGAAAGGAATAGAGTTGGAAGAAGTTCTCACTAAAGAGACAAAGCTTGTCAAAGTTCCATTTACTCCAACTGTCACAGACTCTGAGGATCCAGAAGCTAAGATGGATCAAAGAGGACTGATTAAGGAAGCTTTTGCTGGAGATGATGTAATCTCAGACTTTCTTAAAGATAAAAGGAGGAAGGAGGATGAAGGGAAGTCAAAGGTGATTGACCTCACCCTGCCTGGCTGGGGAGACTGGGGGGGTGTGGGTCTAAAGCCACCAAAAAGAAAGCACAGAAGGTTTAGGGTTAAGAGTGCCCCTCCTCCACCAAGGAAAGACCAGCATCTTCCCAGTGTTATCATCTCTGAGAAGAGGAACACCTCTGTCAGCCTCCACCAGATTCATTCCCTGCCATTCCCCTTTGAGAACCATGCACAGTTTGAGAGCTGTATCCGCTCACCACTTGGCCGCACCTGGAACACAGAGCGAACTGTGAAAAAGGTCACCAAACCCAGAGTGGTCACCCAGCTGGGGGCCATCATTGATCCCATGGCTGAGGAAGAACTGCTGAAGAACAACAAGCAGGTGGTTGCTAGAGAAAGTAGCTAGGTGAAGTCCATGCAGAACAGAAAGTGGCAGCAATTTTCACTAGAACCGTTTTGGACCGGTTAATTTGACCATGTATGTCAAAGAAAAAAAATTATTTTCCTTAAAATGCAGAGAATGGGACTGATTTGAAATATGAGTCTAACTGAAATGCTTTCCCTTTTCTGTTCAGTCACATTTATATCAACTGAGTAATAAAACAGATTAAATAAATGTGTAATTTCAATGCCTTGTGTGTCTGTGAACAGACAGTGGAATGCAGCTTTCTGAGAATTGGCTTGCTTTTTACAGATCATCATGTTGGTGTGTGCTGCTCCTTTTCTGTAATTATCTTATTGTTGGATAAATTGTGGGAAAGTGTGTGCTTAGTGTAAAAGATGGGAGGATCTAATGAGGCATTGTGACATTGGTGAAGCTGTATTAATAAAATATATAATATGGTCAATTCTTTGGTGTGTTTCCTGTAATCTAAGATTTAAGAACGGTAAAACCAGCAATGATATTAGATAAACATTTAATATAACTGGCACTGCAGAAAATATATAAACAAAATAGCAAAAAGGCCAAGAAGGATAATTAAATAAATCTGTATCCAGGGATCAGAAATGTGTATCTGCTGGTAATCTGTTGAAGCTGAGTTCTGTCTGTAAACCTTATTCATGAGGGCTTTATCAAACCTTTAATTTCAATTAAAAAAATTGCAGTAATTCTTCAATATACACTGATTTTATTATAAAAATATTTAATGTGAATAATCCACAGCCTGGGCTTTCCTTAAATAGCCAGAAAGTACCACAGTGCAATGATAACATTTTAATTAGGGCTAATTAGAATCCACATTTTATAAATGCAGTGTGTTATACAGCCTGAATACAGTTGTTAGAACACACATCCTGATGAAGTACCTGGAGAAAAATAAAAGTTAACCATATATTTAACAAACTTCTTGAAACCATTGTTTCTCTTTTTAAAAATAGTAATTTTTGGTTTGATGTAATATAATGTTAAATATGTTTTCAGAGAAAGATATTAAACATCAGTCTTTGACTGTATAATATTTTTCACTTAGTGATGGACTGACTGAAATAAATAACATTTCTAATAATATTCTAGTTCACTGAATGAGTCTGTAGATACTGCAGAAAGTCAAATATGGCCATTGAATTTAACCATACTAGTTCTGCGTTGCTGTGAGTAAACATAAAGCCAGTGACACTAAAGAATAATATGTTTGTATTTGTGAATGAATTTGTCTTTTAAATATTTCAGTGGTGATTATGTAGTCTGGTAGTTGTTGGTATGGTGTTGAAACAGCTCTGCAGCAACTTAATGCTAAATGAGTTTTCCAGCACAGTTACAATACTGTGCATTGGGTGAGAAACATTGTAGTAACCATGTGTTGCATTCAAATATCATCTCTGAGCTATCTTTAGGCCCATTGCAGATTTAAATTTTACATTTGAATTCAATCAATAAGTTAGTTTCTGATAATAAAAAGATGCTGCATGATTAAAAATATTTAGCTGTTCTTATCTGTTTGAACTTATATTAACAATGACATCTAAACCCTTCTTATAGTTGCTGACCACCTTCTTGACATGTTTCCATGGGAAATTTTATTATTTTGGGTGGTTAGCTCCAAGTCTTTGAGGTTACAAAAGTTCCCTGCCATCATCCTAATCTAATTAATAATTTTGTGCTTAACTAAAAGTTTCTATGAAAGGAAGGAGGGTTGCTGTTGAAGTGTCTGAAAGCAGCATTTTGTGATTTGGTGTCAAACTTCCTTCTTTTCTCCTGCTCACAGCTATTTTTCAGAATACACAGGAGTGTTGAAAAGAAAAGCCATTACACTTGATAGACACTCTATTAAGGTGGACAGGATGCAATAATAGACTATTCATCTGTTCAGGTACTGATTGTCAACCTGAATGCTCAAGAGACAATTGAGAATTCCATTGAAAATCATGTCATTCTCCACATTACTCTCTGCTGAACCACTTCTTCAGACCAATTACTGAACCTTTGTAAAGCTTTGTGGAATAAAATGAGAACTAGCCTTCAGAGCTATGTAAAGAAGTCACAACATCCTATGAACCACACTTCATACCAATAGATAATGCTACTACATCTTTTGCCGACCACCAATACAAAATCTAGAGGAAGAAGAACACCCTACCCTTTTTAAGTTTTTGTATTTTGATTTTGTTGGCACCATGTGCATACAGGTTTTTTTCACATCACAAAGGAAGCCAAGTATATCCACCATGCCTCTTGCTACTCCACTCCCATGTAAAATTTTTAAGATCCAGCTGTAGGTGTCATGACAAAATAGATATTTTTCTCTGTTACTCAACCTAATAAAGTCTAATGTTGTGCAAAGTAGAATTCAACAGCTAGCACTGGCTCCCTGTCTTTCTTGTAGCCACTCTGTGCTGTCTTACATCCAGAGATGGTGAGAAACTGTAATGCCCACATTACCTCTGCCTTCTTTTCTGCACACTCCAGATAAGATTCAAGGACGCAGATTGATCTTTTAGCTGTCTTGGATGTGTGTGGATGTGTGTGTGTGTTGGTATGTGAGAAGAATGAAAGAGCCCATTTTCTTGTGTAATCCCAGGCCTGAGTCCATTTCCACCCTGACAGGAGGAAGATTAACTTGGTTAGGTGCAGAGCTACTCAAGCACACCAAATTAAATTAATGGAACAAATTTCCCCCATAATTAAGATGAAAATACGTGTCAGTTGTAACCTTGCCGAACACTAATTATGTACAAATGATTTATCATCTGTTTCATTCTGAAAAGCAATGGGCTCACCTCTCTGATAGTCCTTGCTGGTTGTTCAGAGATTGCTCCTGATTAACAGTGACAGATTCGACTGCGGAGAAGCTGCATGTCACTGGTTGACAAATCAGCAGAAGCCTGAGCTCCCTCTTGCATCCCTCCCATTAATCTGTACTGTGTGTGCAGATGAGCGGATCTGGGCCTGAGCTCTCCGCCTTGTTTCTTTCTTTGGAATGGAAATAAAAAGGAGGGATAAGAAGGGATTGAATTTGGGGTGGGGATGGGAAAAAGGGGATTTCACCTGTCCTCCCATCTTCTGTATCTTTCATCCATCACTTGTCATTGCAGGGTCGCCGAGGTGGGAGGGCTTATAGGCTGCCTCATGCATTTACACACTCACATCAAAAGGTAATTTAGAGAATAATCAGTCTAACAGAACTGTGGGATCCAGAGAAACCCATGCATGTTCAGGGAGAAAATGCAAACCCTATGCAGATAACGCCAGACTGGCATATGAACCCAGGATCTGCTTGCAAGGGAGCAGTGCTGCTGACTGAGCCACCATGTAGGTCTTATCCCTAGTAAGGTCGCAAGGGGTGTCGATGTCTATCTCCAGCGGTCAACTGACGAGAGGGGGGGTCATCCTGGACAGGTCACCAGTCCATCACAGAGCCCTGGTTCAGTTTGTGTCCATATAATTCATCTAACAAAATTCAGGGCATTTAATTTTTCTGTATAAATTAAATTCACAAGAGTTCATCTGTGAACATCTTTGTTTGATGGATAATTTCTTTAAAAGAGGATGGTTCCATTGTATCAGCATGAGCCCAGCAGATGGTGCTCTAGGGCTAGGCTCAACATGCTCTGTGAATTGCTGTGGTTAATTATACATTAGCTGCTGGCACACTTATTCATTTCATGTCTGGGAAGAATGAATTTATTTGAGGGTGCAGCAGCTTTGATTTGCATCAGAATCGCAGCCTCTTGTGTAGTGGTAGACACATTCACCAGTCTGTAATCATTGTTGTGCAGACTTACTCACAGGGGAAATACCCTATTTTTTCATGATCATTATGTATGCCACACACATGCTGCCATAGGTTTCCTGCTGGCAGCAATGGCTCATTTGCATTTTCCTCTCCTAGTCCCAAACAGTTGTGCAGTGATATTGATTTTGATTTAGACCGCTAGCACTTCCCCCTACATCAAAAAGAACAGAGGTTTTGCATTCTTTATTTTCCTCTTTTTAACTAGAATGGTAGTTTAGTTTTTATTTTTTTGGTTTCAAAATGTCATTAAGCCCATATCCGAACTCATCAGGCATCATGTGACTTTCTGTTGTAACTTGGGTCCATTAATCAGACACCTGCGATGCCACAGTGTGCTTCCTGTATGTTCCATTGTTGTGAGGAATCAGTATGCTGGCACTGGGGAGCTACCTGCACTCTACATCTTACATCTCTGTTCTGCCTTCAGTCAGCTTGTTGGTACAAACTTGACTATTCCCCAAGCTGCTGAAGAGACAAGGCAGCAATGAAGAGGATGCATGTTATGCACAGGCGCATAAAGGACAGAATGTCACACAATTGAGTGCAGCATTTGTATAGCAGATTGTATTATGCAAAATAGAACTATGTTGAAAACAATCTGTATTTTAATTTGAAGTGAGTTCCTAAACAATAAAAAATGTTTTTTACTCTAGTCCTTAATGTAATCTCTCCTAAGCTTAAAAAATGTCACATTCAAGGCTTCAAAATTCTAAACAGTTTGAGAAATGTAGTGGAACAAATGAGCTGTAGCCATTTTCTTCTATTGCTCCCATTTCATGTTTCTGCCTTCAGTACTCTTACTCTGTTCTGATGGTGAAGAGTGCTCTCTTCACCATCAGAACTGTCTGGGGATTAGCAGATGGAGGATACAGGGAGGGGTCTGGTGTTATTATAGACCTCAGAGGTCATGAGGCCTATTATTCTAGAGTGGTCCACTGAAGATTACATTTTCAGCCAAGACCTGACTCCACCCCTCTGTCATCATCCACATCCAATCCACACCCCATCTTTCACATTTACACTGACAGAGGTGACAATGGCCTGATAATGAAGAGACCCCCAGAGATCAGAGAGGGAAGTGATGATATATTGTATCCCTGCCTATATCAGAACCTTCAAAGATGCCATTGACTACTAATTGAAAAACCTGCATGATCCCCATCCCCGTCCTCTCCCCTTTACAAGGCTTCCATGATCCTCCTAATTACTGGGGTTAAGTGATTGTCCCATGAGACTGTTGATGGAAGGATAACCAAAACAGGTTTTAGACAGTCAAGAAAACTAAGAGTTCAGTTTGAATAAGCATAATATTCTTTCTGTGCTGCCAAGGGCAGATGGACACACACTTTTAATATTTGAATGTACATGATGAATCAGGCTGAGCAATAAATTTAGTCAAATATCCATTTATCCAATGTCTTCCTCAATACAATATTCCCTAATATCAGGGCTGGCCCCAAACTAAGCTGTTACGGAGTGAAAGCTTCTTCAATCACAACAGAGGCTCAGGTGTCTTTGGTGAACATTTCTGTTCAGTTTTTATTGAGCAGAAAACGGCAACAGCTGACAGCTGATAACGGCAACCAGGGGCGCTGCCAGGAATCTTGGGCCCCATGACAAAAAATTTAATTGGGCCCCCCCACACAGCTGCTGTTACTATTTTTTGAGTCTCTGACCCATCAAAAGCATCACAATTTTAAAGGCTTGCAACTGCCTTGCTTTCTTTGGTCCAATACTGATAACTAGCACAATACAGTATTTACTGCTCATGAATTTTACATGCAACAGTTCGCTTACAGTATGCAAGTAGGTTGCTTAATTTTTTTTCTATTGGTTTTAGCTTATTGAAAGGTTTCTTCCCACAAGCAACAGTCACAGGCAAATTGCAAAATATACATGAAACAATCCAGACTTCTCAAAATACGCTATGTAGTTGCATTTTATTCAAGCTGCAGTATATAACTTGAATAAAAAATGTTTTCTCCATATTTGTTAAAGCTGTCACCATGTTGTGACAGTTTGTTATGAGACAAATAATCTGTGAAAACAATCAATCTCCTCCACCTGCTCCCAGAGCTGCTATTGCTAGCTAAAGTAATGCAACATTCTGGCCAAAACAACCAATCAGAACCAGGAGGACAGTCTTAGCGCTGTCAATCAACCTCATTCACTCACTGCTAAATGTGCTAATGGTGGAAAAACAACTTATCATTACAGGAAAAATGTTTATCTGCTGTCATTGCTAACTAGACTGAGCATTCACAACAGGCTGCGTTAGCTGAGCATAGGGATGAGAAGCCACATGAGATTGTGATTGACAGCACTAAAACTCTCCTGTCACTGATTAGTTGTTTCTCGATAGTTCTGGGAAAATGCGGAGGAAATAGATTTTTTGCAGATTATCTCTCATGCCGCACTGTCACAACATAATGACAGTTTTAACAAATATGTAAAAATTATTTATTATTTATTTTTTTTTATAAAAGTTACAGTCTATCCACCTCTCGGAGAGAAACTGGGTTCCAAATTGACATATTTACCCTATTCTCCCTCTGTCTCTCTATTTTTTGAAAACCTAACTTTATTATTTTTCTTAGCAGCATAGTAACTGCCACAGTCGTTTTTGTCTTCTACTGACTGGTGTGCAGACTGTCTGGGAGGGGTAACATTTATTTTTTACTGCTAAAAACAAGTTTAGAAAACACAGTCTAATTTTTTTTTTTATTGGCAGGCCCCCATTTTTTTAAATTTCTATGAACAATAAATAAATAAATAAATAAATATTGTTGGCCAGGGGCCCTTGGAATTGTCATAACTTTTCCCCCTATTATGACTAGTCAAAACTAAAATCGAGATATCTTGAATTTACTTCATGACTGGTCATAATTTAATTGTAGATATCGGAAATGTGTACATCAGATAGTCAGTAATTCATTGTAAATATCTTGAATTGAAATCTCCATACAACTCAATGGTAAATCTGACGTCATTTCGACTAGTCAGAAAGTAATTACAGATATGTCAAGTAGATATTTTGTATAGTCAAGGGCAGTAAAACCGAATTTATGATAAAACGGCCTGCCATACAGCGAGCTCCTTCTCGTCTGCTTTGCATAACGTAGTGGCGTCATGGATGTCGAAGCTGACCAGCCGGAAGTAGTCGGACTGAAGAGCGAAGGAGAAATCTTAAAAACTGGTGTTCTCAACCTTTTTGTTTGTTTTGGTAAGGACGTCAGTCTTTATAAAATCCCTAACAATGTTCTACGGCGGTGAGAGATCTTCCGGTGCAGAATAAGGTAAGAGTTAAGTTTGACTTCATCCAGTTTGCTATGACTGGTGATGTTAAATTGCCTCCAGTAGTTAGGTGATTTAGTCCATTTCGTTCAGTATTAACTGGCTTATTATCACAACACACGTGACATTGTGTTTTTAGTGGGGGGTGGGGGGGTATTTTCTTTTTTAGCAAGAAAGACCTTGTTTCTGTCTGACACACACCGAGCAGGACATGGCCGTGTCAAAACTTCTCCGCCTCTTAGCTTTTGTTGGCTCACAGGCGACCCATCTCACTCGGTAGTGTCGAACTTCTACAACCAAGGACGTAACTATTTGTGTTGCAATTTGGTGGAGACCTGGAGGAGCCGGGGGAAGGTGTGTGGAGGGGGATGCGCTGATGCACCCACAATTACTGGAAGGCCTTTTCTTTCTTTTTTTAGTGTTAAGAATAAGGCCAAACCTTAAATGTGAATTCCATACAGTCTTATTCATTAAATTAGGATCTACGTCCTGATCAGACTTGTCAGATTAATATTACCTTTAGAAAATAACCTTTTAGCAGGTATTAAACATACTACGAAATATAAATATGTGAAAACGGAAGCAATCTAATTAATCTGTATAACACAAGGGTATAACTTTGTGTTGTAAATTGGTGGGGACGCATTGTGAGGAACATCTGGGGAGGGGAGGTAATGCTGATGCGCCCTAGAAGCAATGTTCCCTCTAATTTTTCATGTGTCTGGGCAGACACAGAAGCTCCCTGAGCACACTGAGGACCACTGTGAGCAACATCA